>JAWWEE010000034.1:7210754-7238725 GCA_035221455.1 Xenops minutus | reverse complement strand
CTGCCCCGCGCCCGGCCCCGCCGCGGGGAGCCAGCACCGCAGCGGGACCCGCGCAGGTGAGACACCCGGGGCTCGGGGGGCGGCTCGGCCCGCGGGAGGGCCCGGCCACGGGACACGGCACCGGGCACCGGGCACGGCCCACGGAGGCCACGCGGCTCGGCCTTGCCTTCCCCTTGCCTTCCCTCCCCGCCGGGGCCGCTCGGGCCCGCAGCGCTCCCCGCCTGCCCTGCCCCGAACGGGCACGGCCTGCGCCTCTCTTCCCTGAGGAGAGGGTGGCCTTGTGCCCTGCCCCGCTCGTGTCTTCCCCTAGGTTATGCCGAGTTTGTGCGCTTCCAGCCGCGTAGTTCCTAAGTGCTGGGTAATGCGGCCGCGGCAGCACGAACAAAACAGCCACAGTGGTTGTGCCATGTGCGGATCGTAGCGATCGAATACAGCCCAGGACGGGGTGTGACTCTCAAGTCCTGCCTCTAAAAACAAACAAAACAACCCCCTGTTTTCTTACATTACTCATTTATTGAAGGATTTAATGAGTAGTGGAGTACAGTGATGCTGATATTCTTAAAAGCCAGTCGTTCATTCTCATCACAGGCCTAATCCTAATTTTTAGAAACACATTCTGCTGTTTCATAATGATGCAGTGAGACAAGGGAAAACACAATTCTTGCCCGTTCTTCCAGATCTTGATTGATTTGGGGGAAGCCTCAAACATGTGGTGGTTGTTAAAGCAGTAATTGCTCTTTGTAAAGGTAACTTGCAAGGCCTTGTGTGCTGAACTAGAAGAGGTAGGTGCATCAGTGCTGGCTGTGCTCTGGATCATTTGTAGTTACATAAAATGCATTTTAAGGTTTAAATAATCCCCTTTTGCATCTACTTGTAGCAAACTATTGAAGGATTGTCTTAAAACAGCCAGTTGCTGTTTCTCAGGTTGGCAAGTCACGCCTTTTGTTTTGGACGGACCAGAATGGGTGATGCAGTTAAAAATCAATAAATGCTTATCTAGGTTAGCTGAAATCTTATTGTCAAACACCAGCAGATTTCATGAGAGTCCTGTGTTGTCATCCCAACAATGTTTTCTCTGTTTCCACGGCAAGCTTATTGTAGAAAACTCTTCATCCTGACAGTAGATCTTAAACCAGAGATTGTTTTCTTCACTGTTGGTCTGCTTTGCCATTTCACTTTGATTTAGTTGTGCCACAGTTGTAATGGACACACAAAATAAATACCTTTTCTTACATGAATGAGAAAGCAAATTTTGAGCACTAAATTTTAGGTGCCATGTTTTTTCAAAACATAAGAATCCAGAGAATTCACTCCTTCACATTTTATTTTGTTTAACCACAAGCTGAGAAGAAGGATGTTCGTGTGTTCCTGCCTGTTCTCCATACATGAATTATATATATGTACGGGTCTGCTCTTCTGCAGAATGATTGTGCTAGTTCTGAAACCTGAAAACAGAAGCTTTTCTGAATTAATTCTTTAAGGCATTATGTTGACTCTTTAAAGTGTTTTCAGGAGTTGGTTTTGCAGGAACCTTCCTCACCTCTGAGCTTCATCTTTATTGTGTTTTTTTCAGTTACGCAGCCTCAGAAAAAAAATCCTTAGAATAGCAAGTTTTGATAGTCTTCTGACTGACCTTAGGGCTGCATTTTATTCCTTAATTAAAACCCAGTGGCACCAAATTTATTTAAACATATATAGACATGAGAAGATCTTTCACATCTGTCTTTGCAGTCTTGTGGGCGAGTCAGATAATCGAAACAATGAGGTTGCCTGGAGGCTCAGGAATCATAAGGGAACTGGAATACTTTGGGGATTTAGCTCAGCAGCATCAGCTGTGGCTTTGGTGCAGTGTGGTGGGGTTTTTTAAGCGGAAATACTCTTATTTCCCATTGTTTCAGCAAGGTTCCAGTTAATATTTGTGAAATATTCAGGGACTGAGGTATGTTCTCCAACCACAGACATTCATGAAAAAGAATCCTCAAAGGAAAAAACCCTCAAACTCTTATGACTGTCAAGTTGTAATAATTGAAAGTCTACTTAAGTTTGGCATTAAGTATATTTTCATAGTGTTTCCTTCAGCTGCGGTTTTCACAGCAAGAAATTTGTATTGGTATCATGTTGGTTTTAGTCTCCTCTCTCTGACCAGTGAAGAAGCTGTCAATGTGGATTACTTGGAGAGAAGTGAGCTGGGGGACTTGCAGAATCATAGCAGAGAGAAGCGTTTTTCTTTGGAAATGGAGAAATTCTTTCAGTTTCTGCTTGTTGTTAGAGAGGGAGATCTGAAAAGATCCGTTGTTTTTGTCTCCTGGCTATTTGCTCGCAAAGCAGGGCCTGGGAAGAAACAACATGTTGTGTACATAGTTCCAGCCTTGCATCATGGCTGGAGAAAGCCTCCCCTGGTTGCTGCATCATGTTTGTGCCTTAGACATTGTCAGCTAGAAATTCTTAAGGAAAAATGGAATTAGTGCTGTGCTTTTAGCAGGAGGTGCTGCCCCTCTTCCTGGGGTTAACTGGTCATCATGTTCTTGTATTGCATTACGCACAGGTTGTGTCTTTCTTGGCCAGAATGAAATATTTCTCAGCCTGTTACAAATTTTCATGAATAAAAATTCTGGATTGAATTTTCATTCCGGAGGAAATTTGAGAAGGACAAATGAGAATAAATTGTGTGAGCTGTACTCTTTTAAGTAGTTGAGAGAGGAGGATGTAAACTTAGTATAGGTCTGATAGCTTAAAAATGTTTTTAATGCCTTGAATTGAAAAGTATTTTGTCTTCTCTGCACTGTAAGAATCTCATCAAAATCAGAAGTTCTTGGGAGACCTTTTTTCCTTGGCTTTAGTACAGCATTTAAGTAGCAGGAAAAAAGTTGTGGTGTTTGTTACAGCCTCTCTTCTCTCTTTTTTGCCTTTCCTGTAGGTGAAATAACAATGGATACAATACTATCCCGACTGAAGAAGCTCAGCCCTGATGAGCTGAGAGAAGAGATTGTGAGAGCAGGACTGAAATGTGGGCCTATTACTGCAACTACAAGGTTTATTTTTGAAAAAAAATTGGCTCAGGCATTGTTGGAGCAACAAGGAGCATCAGAGGAAACAGGATGTGCTCTGTCTGAGGAGGCTTCTGGGAATGGCCCGGCAGTGAATCACAACGGCCATGGCAGTGCCTCTGAGGAGCCAGACTTTGGGTACTGTGTGGGTCTCAACCCTCCAGAAGAAGATGCTGTGACACACATGAACAGTTCAGCTCCAGCCTGTGGAGCAGGGTGTACTGATTCGCAGATCAGTGCTCAGACACCATCCAAAGACCCTCCACTATTCTATGGTGTTTGTCCAGTTTATGATGACATATTGGCAAGGAATGGTAAATACTCATTTCCTTTATTTCCAGTGATAAGCATTTTGCAGTCATGTCTGAATAGACTTTTTTCTGTAGCAGGTGGTATGAACACCACTGCCTTAGTATTGTAAGCATCGCTTAAAGTATTTCTTTGTTTCTCTGGTCTGTATTTATTTGATCTTCTGAGACAGAAACACAGTTATAAGACATCCCAGCTGTTCTGTCATAGTAGTTCCTACATATGAGGGTTCTATCTCCAGTGTAGCTCAGATGAAGAAAATGGTTTCTTATTGGTACTTTTAGACCCATCTTGTACCTCTCCAGAATAAAAAGTAATCCTATAAATAAACAATCAGAAAGCTTTTTATACTGTCATCAGTTGAAGCCTAAATGATCTCTTCTAAAAGTTTTCATGTTTTTGTTTCCATTTTAATGCCAAATGGCATTAAATGACAAATTGCATCTGGAAGCATCAGCCATTCTTCCTATTACATTTATGAAGAGTGCAGTAAGGAATTACTAAACTATCAGTGGGAGGAGTACAAATCATTTACTCTGAGACAGTAGTTTCTAATAATAAGTGTATTCACATATTTTGAACAATATAATTTGAACAAATTATCATTAAAGCAAAAGGAGAGGAGGGAGGATTTGATTTATATCTGAGGTTTTGTGTAGAGATTTAAAGTGACAGTTACAAAGTTGGTCTTTCTGAACAAGAGAACATCGAAAGTAATGCAGGGTGAATAAGCTGAGTTTGCATTTCAGTCTGGATGTGAGAAGCTTGTTGAACCTGGCCCAGCAATGAAAAAGGATGTTCAGGTATTGATTGGTATGAATGGCCAAACCCTTTACACAAAGCACCTGATGTAGCTGGAGTGTGTGGGAGTTCTATTCAGTTTCTGAGAGAGAAGATTCAAAAGGACTTTTGATTTTTACACCATATTTGGAAGAGAAGCAGTTTGAGACCAAAGCTGGAAGGATAGTCTGAGAACTTTGTGATCTGTTTCTAGGGTTAAATCTGAGATTGTTAAAATGATGTAACTTTGTTCTCTTTTGCAGAGAGAGTACATGTTTATGAAGATAAAAAGGAAGCTCTCCAAGCTGTTAAGATGATTAAGGGTTCCCGTTTTAAGGCTTTTACAAACAGGGAAGATGCTGAGAAATTTGCTAAAGGCATCTGTGATTATTTCCCATCTCCAAGCAAGTCCTCTTTATGTTTGTCACCAGTGAAAATGGGGTCGTTTAACAGAGGTAAGCGAGGAGGTTCATCTCTGTACAGTAGATGTAATATACAGTCTGTTCAGTTTTTTTGTGAAAGAAGCAACAACTGCATTACCAATTCACTAATAACAAATTCAAAGGGTGAAGCATCTTAATAAGCTGAAGTTTAAAACAACATTTAAGTGTAAAAATGTTTAAAATGTAAAAAAAAGTGTTTTAAGTGTAAAAAACATTGCTACTCTTCTAGAGCTGAAACGTGAGTAATGGTCTGCATAGGTATGTTGCTTACTAGTCCATGGTTTTATTTGTTAGGATTTGGTTTTACTCAGGGACTTCAGGATTTTCAGGTTTAATAAGACGCTGATAAAATTGCACAGTATATTAAAGCTGTACTTAATTGTTAAGTAAATTTATAAGTTCAGAAATAAAATGGTAAGCAGTGATCATAAATCCCAGTGTTCCCAGTTGTTAAAAGGATCCAGGACTCACAGAACTGCAAAAGCAATTGTTGTTTCTTGCTGAACTTTGCTTTTAAGTTTAGATGGGAGCAGACTGGTAATTATAAAATTTACCAGTCCCTATTAAAGTATGAAACAGTTTTACAAGATGATTAATCATTTTCCTCTCCCTCCCTATAACTAACTACCAGTGTATTTAGACGTTTTGTTAGCAAGCTCAGTTTCTTACTCCTGTACATTAAAGATGTGGCCTAGATCTGAAAATAGTGATCACTGAAAAGAATGTATCTAGAAACACGTGATTTGTGTTTGATAGATGGTTTGTGCTCCCCTGAGACCGAGACTGCAAATAAGGAGAGAGCCAACAGCTATAAAAGTCCCCGGACTCAAGATCTGACTGCTAAACTTCGGAAAGCTGTGGAGAAAGGAGATACAGCAACGTTTTCAGAACTTATTTGGAGTAACCCTCGCTATCTGATCGGGTCAGGAGACAATCCAACAGTTGTACAGGTGAAAAAACAACCAACAAAATAGAAAAATCCATGGTCTGGTTTAGTAATGGAGCTTTGAGGCCTGATAGTACAAGTGGAAGGAATGTTTCCTACTTTTCCTTCAAGATACCTCGTTTCAGCCAGTGCAAGGTTTCTCAGTGTTTGTTGATAGTAGCTGAAAGTGGAGAGACATTTCTCTGTCCTGTGTGAGTCACCCATCGTGGCTGAGGGTTCCCTTTGCTCCAGAAGAACTAAAGGAACCGAGTGTGCAGTTCTTCAGGGGAAGAACAGTTTTATTCACCAGTGAAAGAATGGTCTTGTCTTCATATGATATTGATCTCCTCAAATAATTGCAATCATTTTCAAAAGAGATTAATTTTAAGGCCCAGGGTAGGGCCTGGGCTGTAATTAGGTGTTCCTACATCACTGCTTACCTAAGCACCTATTAAATTTCAGAATGATGTGTAGGGTGCCATTTAGCAAACACTGACAATCTCAGTTTAACAAATGCCTTCTATCAGACCAGCTTTGTGAAGCTGTTGAAATTCTGTATGTAATAGAACAAAGCACAGCTGAGTTTTTTATTTATATATATGTATATATACACACCCATTCTCTTGTTCTTTTTACACACTGAACTTCCAACCTCCTTTTTGTGATACCTAAATATACCTTCTTTGCCACATTTTTGTCCTAGATGTAGAAAAATTCTATTGCTAAGAGTAATTTCATTAATTATGAGAATAATATGGGTGTAAAGATGCATAAGTCTTTACAAAAATACTTGTATGAGAAACAGTGTGGAAACCTGTGTTTTCACAGCTAAATCAGCTGCATGTATTGGGTGTAAGAGAGCTGTTTAGATTTTGGTTCATTCTGATGTTGATGGTTTTTTTCCAGGAAGGGTGTCGGTACAATGTCATGCATGTTGCTGCCAAGGAGAATCAACCTGGTATCTGCCAATTATTGCTGGACACTTTAGAAAATCCTGAATTTATGAGGCTCATGTACCCAGATGATAATGATGGCATGTTGAAGAATCGCATCCAGTATATTGTTGACCTGTACCTTAACACACCAGATAAAATGGTAAGATATGGATGGTGACCTGTTTTCTGTTATTATGGAAGGTGTTAAGGATGTGTGAGAAGGAAAGATAACAGAAGGGGACACTTGTAGCAAAATGAGCTGCTCCTGAGTTTTTGGGTATTAATAATCATCATTCTACAGCATGGCAGGAAAAGATTTATCAAGAACCAGGGTAATTATGACATTTGTTTACTTTTCCCAGTCTCAAAATTAAACGTGTGTGTTGACCTAGTCATCTTTCTAAATGCATGTGAATTTTACTCTTTTTCCCACTGCAGGGATTTGATACTCCATTGCATTTTGCCTGCAAGTTTGGGAATTTGGATGTTGTTAATGTGCTTACCTCACACCCAGCTATTGTAAAAAATCCAAGAAACAAGTATGATCAAACTCCAGCAGAAGTAAGTCTCTCCGTGTTCTCAACAAACCCCAAAATATTATGCCTAATCAGTGTTGTTCATGTTCAGATATTTAGTAAATACTCTAGATAGGAGGCTTGTAGTAAGGTACTAGTGTTATGATTGAAGTGTAAATTTAAAAAACATTAAAAGTATTTTATGGTGATTGTATCTGTGGAAAAGTTTTAGATTTTATAGATGTGAATGTATTTTAGTAGTTTGATCTACTTTGAATTAAAAGTACTGGGTGAGATGGGCAGAGGCAAATACTGTGACTGTTCAAGAAAACACTGTAATTGATTTCAAAGTGAGGTCTTATGCATTTCTAACAACTAAAATTATACTAACAGGTGGTTTGTGAAAGAAGCAAGAATAAATCTGCAGAATTGAAAGAAAAACTAAGAGAGTACTTGAAAGGTCTGTATGCAGAGTTTTGTGCAATATCAAACATGTATTTTAGCTCTTTGCTGTCTTTTATTCTGTGTGCTTTCTGTAGCAATTCATAAGTGATGCTGCTGTGCAGGGCTGTGAAAACCAAAGGGAAACTTAAAGTGAGCAGGAACAGAAAACTTATTGTGCTTTAAATGATGTGGTCAGAACTGTTGATGTATGGGTCACAAGGTTACCCTCATGGCTCTGTAATGTGGGCATGGCCCTCATTCAGCAAGCCTGGAGCAGACTGTTTCATCTAAAAGAAACAAAAGGCCTTTACAGGGCAAGAGATGTATCTGTCACACTGGGGGCTCCTGTAGTTCCTTTGACAAAGAACTGTCTCTGTTTTGTCACATGTGAGTTCAGGCCTTTGCAAAAGGAGGTTTTGAAATTTGCTGAAGATGCTGATGGAAGGCTCTGTCTGCCATTGCTAAAATGCCATCTGTAAGCAGACAGTAAATACTGAAACAGTGAGTTTGAATTCTGAGTAGATGTACTCAGGAAATGAAGTCAGATGGTTGAGTATCTGGGTGTGTTGATCCTCCAGGAAGAGGCATCAGGCTGGTGTAACATAAACTTGTTAAGAAAGCTTTGTATGCTTTGTTTTAGGTCGATACTATGTGCCACTCTTGAGAGCAGAAGACAATTCCTCAGCCCCCGTCATCGGAGCGCCGTGGTCACCGGATCAGATGGACGATGGCCCCCAGAGGACCTCTCTGAAATACCCCGGCAGCCCCAAAGATCCAGTGTTGTCCATAAGAGCTTTTGCAGGCCCCATGAGCCCCTCAAAGGTAAGGAGAGAACTTTATATCACTCTAATGCCTATTTTTTTTGCTTTTTTATGAATAAAAAATCATTGGAAGATCCCTACATGGTGCCTTGTGTGGTGTAGCTTGCTCCTGGTACAGGTTGTGGCTCTCTTGTTCTTGAGATGATTCTTCCTCCGTGGAGAAGCACACAGACTTGTGAATACTTTATTATTGCTGAAAACAGAATGTTGTGTAAATAAGGAGAATGGAAATTCAGTCAAAAGAAAGTTGTTTTCATTTTCCTTTTGGAATCTTTTCAAAGAGCACCTTTGGCAAACCTTTAATTTCTTATGGGTAATTGCTGTAACTTTCTGACATGAAGCAAAGCCTTTCAATTCAGCTGTGAATCAGTTTAAAAAATCTTAACTATGTCTTCATCTAATTTCTAGAAATTGCCACCAGGTGTTAGAAGTAGTTTATCACCTCTGCTTATTGAATTAACGTTTATATGTTTTTCTAGATGGGAAAACTACCAAGTAGTAGGTGTTGGGATGATTTTGGAAAAGTATTGATTGTATAGCAGAAAAGCAAAAGCTTTAGATTTCAGAGAGAATGCTTAGATACCTGTTAAATATATTATAAACTTACAGGTATTTCTTTGACTCATTTGTCTAATAGGAACACACTGGAAGTATGACAGCGTTACAGATGGGGAATAAATACAGTGGAGTACTTTGTGTCACCTGGTGCTTGAATTTTTCAAGACTGAGTTTTACCAGGTTGCTTAATGCTTTATCTTCTAAATGATCATTTTTCTGTTCAGCTGACAGAAATTTAAATACCATCTATACTCTGAAAAGTATGACTTAGTGTATAAACAGTTCATCATTTTGATTGCTGACAGATATTTCTAATGTCTGAGTGTAATTCTTAGTCATTGTTGTGATTTTATCATATAAAGTCAAAAAGTGGGATTTCACAAAAAAAGTCCCTTGAGGTATTCAAACTTCAAAATAGACAGCAAGAATATATTCTAGTAATTCTGTGCCTATAAAAACCATCCCCTTTGCATCCTAGAAACCAGTGACCAGGAGAGCATTTGTAATAAAATTTATAATGACATGGCAAAATTACAAGACAGTTCTATTTCCTGCTGCATGCGAATGAAAACCAGGCAGACGTGGTGTCTGCACAGTGGACTTGCAGGTGGTTGTGCATTATGGTCCCTCTCCGGTGATGGGCAGTTACCAGGGACACTGGGAGGAGTAGCTTTGGATCCCGGGTGAGATCCTTCACAGCTGGGGCTGAGCAATGCCTGTGGCACAACTGGAGCTCTTTACCTGTGGGCAGCAAAGAGCTAAACACCTCCTAGACCAAGAGGCAGACATCCAGCCAGCACTGAGTTGCTTTGCATTGTGGAGGGTAGTTTTTAAATTTATTTCTGTTTTTTAAAGGCTGAAGAATTCCGCAGGCTTTGGAAAACTCCACCTCGAGAGAGAGCTGGCTTCTTTCGCAATGTCAGAAAATCTGACCTGGAGAGAGGTGTTGAAAGAGTTGGAAGGTATCTCAGAGACTATCAGTATAAAAAATCAGTAATAGAGCAATTAAAAGCAAAAGACTGCGCTGAGAGCACAGTTACTACTTACTGAAGAGTATGAGGGGGTAAACGTTACTGCAGAAATACTTAATGAAGTATATTGTAGTTGGATTTTTATTGTATTTTTGTGTAAATAGAAGAGCTAAAATGTGAGACCTGGCTTTCTTAGCTTTGGCAGTAAAGATACTTGAACTGTTATTGATTGTATATATGAAATGCTTTTCTCAAACATTGACTGGCCTGATATTTCAGAAGATTTAAAACTGTGCACAGCCTACCTGTTCTGGGAAAGTGAGGGATTGTTAAAGGGGAACAGAATGAAAAGATCCTAATACAAATGTGCTGCTTTGTAAAAGCTGGGGTGGGGAGTGGGTAATTTCTGGTAAAATACCTTCTATCAGTAACATATGAAAAAACCATGCTTTGTTCAAAGCTGACTAGATTTCATTCTTTGAAATAATCCCTCACTTCTCCTTACTTCTCCCATTCCCAAACAGAAAAAGCTGTTGAATGCAATATCATTCAGATTAGGCCTCCATCAGTGGGGCTTCGTCTCTATCTGATGTCTAGATACAGACAGCTTAAAGATGGCAATGTTTATGCTGCAAACGATAAAAACAGTAGATTAAATTTGAAAACTAGAACAAATGATATGGTACTTTGTTTGCTAAGGATGCGTCTGTGCTATTGCAGACTGTTTGTTGCAGAATTGTGTTGCTTAGTTGCACATTTGTGCTCCTATTCATAGCTGATAGAATGTGATCAGAAAAGTTATTGTCAAACTAATATTTATGTCTTCACAAATGATTCGTTTTATTTTATTTATTGCAGGGAGTTAGCTCATGAACTGGGGTTCCCGTGGGTTGAATACTGGGAATTTCTGGGCTGTTTTGTTGATCTGTCTTCCCAGGAGGGGCTGCGAAAATTAGAAGAGTACCTGAATCATTGTGAAATGAGCGAAAAGGCTCAGCAAGAGACAGGGGAAAATGAAACCTGCAATAGATATAAAACTCCACACCCCTCTGGTAAGAAAAGGGCAAATGCTGCAAACAACAGGTTTTACCAAGGGAGAAGAGGGAGAGAAAAAGCTTGGTGCCCAGGGGAAGGGTATTCACCTGTTGTGGTTGCTATTATTACTCTGTTATCCAAACAGTCCGACTATAGTATTGAAAAAGTAGCCAACAACACTGTGAATGCAAGTGCAACAGACTTTATTATAGATGTTCTTTATCTTTCATACGAAGTACTTTCTTTGATTGTAGCCCCCAAATGAAATCCCTATAAGAAAACTTCTATATTCAGTGTGTTTTCACTCAGAGCATTTGGGAATTTGTATTAAAGTGTAGAATTTTTTATTTTTTTTTTAAATAAAAAATAATTCTTTACAATTGAAAGACAATGAGCAAAACCCAGGAAAGTTTTTATACCTTCTGAGACCTTGCTTGCCATGTGTTACTGCAAGCCAACAGTAGTCTCAAATCTTGGTGCTCCTTTCTCCTTTTCTGTGGGATTATAGATTCCAGAAGGGCTCTGGTGCTGGGATAAACCTGGCCTCAGACCCTGAGGGATAGTCATTGGACTAGTCATAAGCCTTTGTGCTGTGGAAGAGACAAAAACTTAAGCTGTTCTGTATTAGTAACATTTTCCTGCCCTGTTCTGCTTTATCCTGACTTTATCTTTTGTTGCTGATTAATGGTTGAAGTGAAGGGTGTAAGAAACGCAGTTCTGAAATTGCTAGAATAAGAAAGATTATTTGCAAAAAATGCACAGCTATAACGTTCCCATTTTGCATTTGTAGCTTTAGTCAGGTTAGTTCATGCTGTTGTTACCTAAATAAAATTAGAGAGGGCTTCAGGAGATAGAATAAGACATAAAAATCGTGTATTTGCTCCTGGTTTATTAACTCAACATTCTCTTAAATCTTTTTATATGTTGCTCTTCTTAAAATTGCTTTCAGGGAAGAGTAAAAAGCCCTGCAATTCCATTTCTGTCGGTGCGTTTTTGGACGAGGATGATGATGACATGAGCTTAGAGGAGATTAAAAACCGACAGAACGCGGCGCGGAACATCAGCCCGGCCGTGGCGTGCCCGGAGCCCAGGCTCGCTGCCATGGCAGGGGGCCAGTGTGACATCCTGTGCATGGGCCGGGCAGCAGCCCTCATCGAGACTGCGGCCCCGGCCCGGCCCCGCGACAAGGCGGCCTCCGCCAGCAGGAACGGCTTCTGCACTGCCCTGCCCGTGGACAGGAGGCAGCTGCGGGATGGGCAAGGGGGTCTCGTGCCGCCCGTGTCCAAGTTAATGTCGGAGTTTGAAAGCCTGTCCTTCCAGGAACAACAGGTTGCAGGAGTATCGCATAAAGTCACTGGAAAAACTGAGAATGAGGGAATTCTGGACAAGACCTGCTATGCAGAGTCACTGGCAAGTTCTTCTGAGCCAAATGTTAAAGGAAAATCAGGAGAGACCAAGTTAAGGACAGACCATAAAATACCATTGGAAAAGGAGAGACTGCCTAGGCAATCTGGAATTCCGACTAAGGAAGCACTACAATGTCAGGAACTTTCTTCCCAGAAGTTTCTTTTGAAGGCTTTATCCACAAATGACAATTCTAAGTTATTCCTGCTTGGGTAAGAATTGTCTTTTTTAATACTTATTTGTCCCTGGGTCTCTGCAAAACAAGATGCTTTTGACAGCAGGTTGAGGTGATCTTGACACTAAGCACCACTGATGGCAGTCAGGCTTGAATGATCTTCTGAAAGTGCCCCAGTGGTTGTGCAGAAGCCGTGCAGTTCTCCTGCACCTCCTCACCTGAACACCCACAGCAGAAGGGAGAAGTCTGTGTTTCCAAATCAGTTTCAGTGAACCTGGCTGTTTGCATTCATCTCGCAGGCTTGTGGCTCGAGGACTTAAATTAACAAAGGGTTTGCTACACTCTTGGGATATCTTCAGATGAGATTTTCAAAACTTTTATTCTATGTAATTACAGTCATTTGTGGGGGGGCTGCTAGAGAGAGTTCATAAAGAAGCTGTGTTTGTAGAGGAGCACAGTAATCTGTTTGCTTATATAAAAACTGTTTTGGAATTGGGGGGATGTATTGCCTAAACAAAGAGATAGTTCTCTTTTCATCCAGTTCTGTTTCTATTCTAGGGAGCAGCCCTCGAAGCTGGATAGTGATGTCTTAGCAGCTATAGGAGCAGCAGAGATTGATCCACACAAATACCCGATGATTTACAAATGGAAACAGGCAGTGCAGTCCTACTCCTCATCTGACAGGCAAAGGTAATGCTGCAAATTCAATCAAATGAGTTGAAATAAAATTTTTAGTGGGTCAGCTGCAGAACAGCTTGAATAGCAGAATTTTGGGTCTTGTTGCTCACAAAGCCTTGTTTTAAATGTTCCACTGTTAGCATGTTTCTGAAGTTAACCACCAGGCCTTTTTGGCTGGTGTTTATTCATAAGCTGTAGTTGTGCTGTTGGTTGGTAATTCATCCCTGTTGTGGATGCAGTGCAGGAACTTTGTATTACTTTGCAGTACTTAGGTTGTGCAGAGGGATGTTAAGATGAATTTCATCTCTTAAGGCATCCTTTTACTACTGTTTTTATCTTTACCCTTTATTTCCCCAGTCCAAAGGAATTGTTCATGTGAAGGGTGGTGTGTGTTGTTTTTTGAGAGAATGTTGTGTTTTGCCTCACAAACAATGGACACAGGCCCCATCTGTTGGGAGGCCTGAATGTACGTTATGCTGTGTATGTTTTATTTTGAATAGTGATGGTTTTGGGGACCCAAAGTGAGAGTTTTTCATACAAGATAAAGATTCGTGCAACATAAAGATTTATTTCTGTTGTGACACACATTGGCTAAATACTGAGGAGTCCCTTGCTTAGACAGCCAAAATTTATATATAGTCATGATAAAGGCCTTGGAAAACCGTGAGCTGGCCCAGTGCTATACACCAGATTGGAAAGGGGGCAGGAACAGAAAGCATCCAGTGACCTCTACTGACTTGATTTTTCTCTTGTACCTTCTAGCTTTCTTGATTGCGTGAAATTCTGATTATTATGAGAACTGTTTCCCCTAAGAAGTTCTCAACGTAGGCATTAAACATTAATTTTTCAAAAATTAATTTCATAGTTTAAAGACAGAGCCTTTAAATCTCAGAGCTTGTTTTAAAAGTACAGCTGACTGGCTTCATTTGCCACAAAATTCAGAGTAGGAGTGGAGAACCAGCAGCTGAGAAGTGCAGCTGTGTTAAGGTAGCAGAGACTGGAGCAAGAGGAATATTGTGGAAAGCAACATGTGATAGGGCTGGAAGGAATGCAGGTGGTGAGTGGAAGGGGGAGATGGTGCCTGTGCTAAGAATGGGAAGGAAAGCAGCTTCCTTGTGTCTGTTATTCTAAACAGTGCACTGGAATAGGGCCAGCGAGTACTGGTTTAGAAAAACACAAAGCTCATCAAGATTTGTCTGTGATTTAAAAGTGGGGTTAGAAACAGGGTAGTGTTTTCATTGGTTGATAGGAGAGTGTCCTACCACTTCACTTTTCAAAGTCACATTCTCTCATTCCTTGATTTTTTGATTAATTTTTGAAAGAAACAATCTAATTGTCAGGATTTTCACATTCTTTTTCCACTGTCTGAAAGGTGCAGGGTGTTCTAAAGTGCTAAATTGTAGCCCATGTCTTGGGTGCAGTCACTGTTCTATCACATCAGTAAATCCGTGCAGTTGTTTGACAGTGCCAAGGCTTGCTCTGTCAGCCTCCTTCATTTTGCAGTGCAGCCCCTGCCAAAAGCAAAGAAGTGACACAGGATCTTTTGAATTTAGGGATGTGGGATTTTGACTGCAAAAATCAGGCCTAACAATGCAGATACCAGCAGGTTTCTCAGGAGAAAATTATTTTCAAAATGTTTTAAATGAGCTGAGAGTGTGGATGGGTTACAGTTGGGTGTGGGTGGGTTTGCATTTATTTATTTGCAACTTACAAAATATTTGCATGTTTTCTATAGTGGCTCTTAACAGGCACATCTTAAGATGAGTCATATCACTGATTTAAGAAAAAATCTGACTATATATAATAAAATGACAGTGATTCTGAGTTAAAGTGCTGCTCTCCTTATTGCAGCCTTCTTTAAAAAAAACACAAAATTCCTTCTTGTTTTTTTCAGTTGGCCAAGTCCTGCACTGAAGGCAAAATTCCAGTCCCAAACCCTTGGTGCTGGCCTTCCCAGTGCTTCGGTGTATGCCTGTTCAGGAAGAAGCAGCCCCATTCCAGGCAGTCCAGGCAAGCACGGCAGTGCTGGCTCCTTCCCCTCGGAGCCGGGGAGCCCTGGGCGCTACAGCCCGGCCGCTGTGCAGCAGGCCCTGCTCAAACAGCGCTACCTGCCCGAGCCGCCCGCCCACTGAGGCACCGGCCCTGCCCGGACTGCAGGGTGTGGTCGTTGTTAGATCCCAGGGGGAAACTACAATGTTACTGAAGTGACATGAGGTTTGTACTTGGCTATTTATTTTTCCTCAGTTGAGGACAACTGTATGTTTAAAAAAATGGAATATATGTCTTAATGCCATATACAAGATAGATTATTACTGGTGATAACGCAAGAAGCTCGTGACAGTGCAGTTGTCCAGTAGCTACGAATTAACCCTTGTTGCCACTAACACGGTGAGCTGAGCCGTCCCTTAGCAATGGTGGTATTTGCTATCACTAGTTATTGTTATTGTAATGATCACGTGGCCCTCAACTGCCTTTCTTTACCTTGGATAGGCACGGAAACACATTGTCGGCAAACAGAACCTTAGGAGAGGAAATCCATGGCAGGAAGTGAAATGTTCCCCTGCTTGCAGGGGGAACTCTGAGAGTGAAGAGCCCAAAAGCTGCCTGGGTAATGCAAGGGTAACTTCCTAATAGGGAAAGGGGATGTGAAGCCCTGTGCATAAACAGCAAGTGTTTATAGCCAGCAGTCTGGGCTGGGCACTCCCTACCCACACACACTCACTCACCTGTCTGTCCGTGTGTGCGTGCACAGAGAACCTCGAGTCTGCTTCTTCTGAGCCTGTTACAAACACCGTGATCTACCCAGTGCTTCAGAAACAGGGCACTATAGAGACTACTGGGATTCCTTTAAAAGGTAGTGTGAACATTAAGAAAAAAATAGATAAAAATTAGCTGGTTTTTTTCCCCCAGAGAAGCTTTTAACGTTAGCAAATTTTAATAGTTATTGCACAAAAGCACATGAGCAATAATTTCAGCAAATTTACCAGCAAGTTACCTTAATGGTCTAGTTTGTAATATATTAGTGTAGTAGCCAGTGGCCCATGAAGTGGCTCCTTATTTCCCAACTGTAAAGAGACGAATAAGGACTAAAAATATTTTTATTGAAATCTAAGCTTTTACTATGTCTCTAGTCTTGACATGGTAATGAGTTTTTGTTACAGCAGTTGATAATTTTATTCTCCAGCCTCCTGTAAGAATGACTTGTTTCGAGAGCACGGTGCTGAGTTTTCCATATCAAGCCTAATGGTTGTAATGCTATGTGAAAGGCTTCCAGAATCAGAGCTCTCTAGGTTAAAAAAAAAAAAAAAAAAAAGACAGACCTTATGTCTTGTTACAGCATAAATCTGATCTGAAACTGAAGCTCTGCCAAGGCTGTGCTGGTCAGAAGGGATGCATTAGGATTTGCTGGTGCCACACAGGCAGGGAGGAAGCAGAAAGCCACCTCGGATGGCTGTCAGGGAAGTGCACCAAGGCTAAACAGCCACCAGTGGGAAGCAGGAGGAGTGGCCCAGCTGCCCCTCGAGGGTCCCACCTCTCCTGGGGCTCATTCTGGCCCCCCAAGCTCGCCGGGTGCTCACACGGCAGTGACTGTTCCGTACACAAACTGTGCACCCCGCCATAGGTTCATGATTTGGTACAAACCTACAACACTGCACTTAATGCTTTTGCAAGCTCAGTAGTGCCTTTTGTAATATATTTTTTTAATTAAAGTTTTGTTCTTTTAGAAGTTTAAAAAGAAGTGGCATCCACTTACTACGGGCAGATAAAATACACTTTTTCTCTGGGCTTTCTGAACAGGATGTCTTTTAATGTCTCTAAGTTTGATTATCTGGTGCGATAGCTCTCCACTGGGAGAGAGACGACTCTTCTAGAAATTATTCTTAAAAAAAAAAGGCTTGTTTTTCTCTTCTGTTAAAATTAAGCCTAGGTCCGTTGAGCTGGATATTAGAAAGAGCTTTCCACACCTTCCACAAATGCCTCATATTCCAGACAACAAGCAGGGGCTTGGCTGGGTGTTGTGCTTTAAGAGACATTTTAAAAAAACCCAAAACCTCACAAAGATAACCTGTTACCAAGTACATTAACTGTCTTTTTTATAAGGGTTTTGTTTAGGTTTTTCTAAAATGTTTTTTTGATGCTGCAAGCTCCATGGTCTGAAACATTTTAAGGTCCGGCATACCTACAGTTTTACTTTGAAAGGTTTGGGGTTTGTTTGGGGTGGGGGTTTTTTGTTACCTTTTTTTTGTTTGGGGTGTTGGTTGGTTTTGGTTTTTTTAAATAATTTAATGTAAATTACATCTTTATCATTCTGGAGAAATTATTCAGCCGATAGTAATTGCCTCCTACCATGTTACAGCCAGACTGATGGGGTGAGTTGCTGTGTGTGCAGCTGCTCTTCTCCACACTGGTCCTTCCGAGCTGTCCTACAGAGTTTGTTACTGAGCCAGGAGACTGACACTAACACTCTAGGTCTTTGTCCTTTTTACCTTTATTACTATGCTTTGTTTTTATTTTTTTAATATTTAAATGTATGTTACTGGTATGTACATGTAGTCAGACACACCCCCCGCAGTCCTCCACCCACCACCACCCCCTTCCCTTTCACTTTTTAATTTTGTTTTGGTTCAGTCAAGACTATGTTTTTTAACTGTTTATATAATTTTCAGTAGTCCAGTTGTACTGCACTTAAAAGGTCATTTTTTTCTAACCAGGTGTTGCTTCAGCTACAATAAAAATAGCAATTTATGTAGCGATTTGATCATTTGTGATTGTGAAGAAAGCCCCTCAACACTCAGTCTGTGGAGACACTTTAAATCAGAGTGGTAGTGCTTGAATTGTGTTTTCTTGGCCAAAAGTTCACTTTTAAAAGTGCAAAAGATTAGTTGTGTTTTTTGTTGGTTGTTTTTTAATTAGCAAAGTGTCATGTTAAAAATAGAGAACTACTCCACTTTCTATTAAAAACCAAATGAATAGCTGAAGGTGTCACCCTGTGTTCAGTGTGTGGGGCACGGGGAGAAGGAGCTGGGTTGATGCTGACAGGGCAACTCACGGGCTGGTCCAGGCCTTGCTAACACAGCTCGCTGCATCTTCTGTATGTGTGCACAGTGACACTGGACAACACCCCCAGAGACTTAAAGAACAGTCTTACAGTGCTGAAGAGACAGGAATATGGTAAAAAATATTTACTTAACTTTAAATTTCATACTTTCCCCTCTACCTTAAGTGTCACCAAACCTTGTTAATTTCTGTACTTGGGCAAAGAGGTGTTGGGTATCCTCTGGTTGCACACCAAGAGTCTGTTCACTGACAGAGGGGGTGTAAGGGGGGTGAGTGAGAGATGGTATGTGTACACACATACACAAATAAAAATACCCAGAATTTTCATCTTACTGGTGTTGGTGCTCCTGTTCCAGTGGTGGTAAGTGCAAATAGCCCTGCAAATGGCTGTGCTTAGGCTACAGCAGTCCCCTCTTGTGCATCTCTGTGGCTGATGACAACTCTGTGCTGCCTCCTGTCTCAAGTTCACATTTCAGGTGGTTGGAGCTGAAAGGACAGAGCTGGTAAATTAACTGTTTCCCTCAGCAGGGTAGGACACAACAGCTGCTGTACTGCCAGTCCCACACGTGCCACAGCTGCTCCTGCAGCCATTCAGCTGAAGAGACAGGAAAGAAAGACAGACCAAGTATTTTATTCAAAACCTTTAAAAAGTTAATAGACAAAAACTGATAAATTATTCTCATTGCATCAATGAGAGATACATCATGATGCTTTCCTCTTGCCCCCACACCTTGCACTACACAATGATCGTGGTTTGTTCCCAACTAACCCCAGTTCCTTGAATTCACCCTGATGTAGCAGTGTATATCAAATAAGCCCTTAAACCCTGTCTCCGGAGGTTGTGTGCCCTGATTATGCTTCATACAGCTCTGACAGGAGTAAGTACAGGGTCTAATCAACGTCCTTATTGATAAGAGAACCTGTCAAACAAGTTAGTCTTGGTTGCTGTCCTACAGTCTGCATATGGTGAAATTTCCCAAGACTCCTGCTATTAAGTGAGCCAAGTTACTACAGGGGTTCAGGTGCCCAGCAAACAGCCTTAAGCTGGAATGCCTCTGAGCCCTCCCCTCCCCGTGTCAGAGCTGTACAAAGGAGGCACTTAGAGCATTCTGCCTGGCACACTCGGCCTAGAAAAGCCATCCCACAGACACCTGTGCACCACTGCAGCAAGAGCAGTTTGTTCCTGTACTGCAGAACCTCTGACCTGCAGCATCACTACCTGGAACTCGGTGGTGGTATTTCTCTACTGGCACAGTAAACTATCAACAAATATAAATCAGTGGGAGAGAGCACTCAAAAATGAGTCAGTAACTGAAAGCACTTTCAGAAGATTGCTGTTTTCCTTCCATCTTACTGCTACAGACTCATCTCTACAGCCTTCTCCAGACTATGTTTTAGTTAAAGGCTTTACAAAACTGAAAAACATTGTTCAGAACATTTTAAAGGACATCCTGAGGATGGCAGAACACTTAATATAAGCAGCAGTTAATTCTAGCACCACAGCTCTGAGGCAAGTGGGGTTTTTACCCTCTTTGCTTTATGCTCATCACCTCCAGGCACAGTTCATATGGGCTTTTGGGGGGCAGAGGGGAACAGTGACACAACATAAATATACACACTTAACAGCTTACAAAAACTGAAGCTTTATCCCTTTGTCCTTTGAACAGCAGAATACCCTGTTTGTCACTTCTGCAGGAGGTGAAACAAGCTGGCTCATCTCTTGTTTTAGCTGCAGTGAGATACAAGGCTGTTCCCACACCAATCACTTTCCTGCACAAGAAAAATATCCACAGGAGCAAGCTTTGGTTAGAGAAATTCACAGCGAGGTGGGGGAAAAAGTGCTCTTGCAACTGCTGAGCAGACATTCAATCTCTGTATTCCACTCTGAGCTTTGAGTTTTGGGGAATACTTAAGGACTGGACAGCTTCAGGCTTACAAAGGTTTCTTCTTTTCTGGACTGAAAGGCAGATATGAATATGAAGGAGGCAAGGGGCTAAAGGACATTTTAAGACCGCATCACACCCCAACGTAACAAAAAATCTAGTGGTACTGTAGCAGAATGTGCTAGTGCAAAGAAGACTAGAGGCAGCTCCTGGCCGGCCATCCTTTTTGCTCCTTCAGGTGCGTGTGATTTTGTCTGGAGGCATGAAACCTGTGTCACCCAGTGTTCGGAGGGCCACTCTCCCGTTCGGGCGTATCACCAAGTGAGTGATGCTGCCGTTGTTAAGAGACAATCGCAGCCAGCCTTCTGGGGGGAACTGCAGTGCCCTGGGGGAAAAATACAGTCATAATTCATAAACAGTTATATTAATGTGCCTTCACAGGATCACCTTCTGCCTCACATTGCGGGGGGGGGTGGAGGGGGGAATAAAAATTGTTGGGCATCCTGCAGCTTGCATGCCAATGCTCCCAGTCAGCCTCAGAAAAAACACTTTTCTCATGGAACTGATATAAAACCACAGCGTTGATAACTGGACCAGGGCCAACAGTGCACTTGGATAAGCAGAGTCCAGCAGATGGGTGTGATTACTGCTGACAGGATTAATGAAAGCCAACAGAAGGCAGGAGCTCTGCCCAAGGGAGGTTGCTCAGAGTGCTCTGAACAACCTGGGCACAAACAGGACAGGGAGAACACAGGCCCAGGCTGTCTCCCCAGGCTGTCCCTCAGGCTGCTGCAGCACCACAACAGCCTGTGCAGGTTGGGACAGGTGGAGAGCTGGCTCAGCACCCCAAGGGCCGCCTCCACAGAGCCACAGAGCCCAGCTGTGTGTGGCAATGTCCTCAGCAGCCACTGTTACACACCACTGCAGCCTCACCAACACCAGCAGGGTGCAACATCCAGAGCACAGGCAGCCAGGCAGGATTCATTCCAGGGGCCCCATAAGGCATGAAAAAGTACCTTGTGCCTTCTATAGAAACAGTGTCACAGCTAGTCTCCAGCTATTCTGAAAGTCCTAACTCAAGAGCCTCAGGAGCTCCATCAATTGTATTGAACAGCTGGCAAAAGTACCATGTTGCACCTTTTGCCTCAGATACTGAGGAATAACGGGTTTGACTCTTATGACAGTCTTGTAGAAAGCCTGAGAAATCAAACGCCAGCTACAGCCAAGCTAGATTCAAAGGCAATGTTACATGGATTGTAGTCAACTGTGCTACCAGACAGCCTGGAACAGAAAGCACAGGAGAAAAGTTAAAATGAAGAGGGAAGGAACAGCATAAAGTATATAAGTATTTCAGAAAAAGCCTAGGTAGCAGCAACATGATATTTTTTGGCACAGGGAAGAATATTCTGTTTACCTGATCAATAATTTTAAGTACAGCAATTTTGAAGAGCTCTAAAGCAGCCCACAGAGCAGACAGGCTAGCACTTAACTAGCTCAGCTAAATAAAGCTAACTGAAATTGTTGGAGGTATTGATCAGATTAAAGTTTAATCACATCTGTCCTGCTCACGACAGTATCTTTCACAGTGCTTTTTTGATAGGGAAGAGGAATAAAAGACTCAGCTGGCTGGATACAGGGGTAGGCAAAGATCCAGAACTGTTTTCTCCTTCCTGAACAACCTTGATGTTATCGGAAAGATCCACTCTCCCCTTAATCCAATATTGGATGTTACGGCAAAAACACTAATGCAACTTGAACATAACTCAAAAATTTCCATTAGTAAAAAATTCTCAAAACCAAATCCATCTTTCACTATGTAAGATCAAATTCATGTCACCTCAGGGAGATGCATCTATTTGTTGTCTTTTCCAACAGTCCACACAGGCACTGTCCTCAGGTTTATGGAAACAGAAGCATGTGGTATTAAGTAACTGTTCAGATGTACAGAAAAGATGAAGTCTCACCAATTTAGCCATTTTCACTTTAGAATTAGAATGAAATTGTTCTAATTTTCAAATGTATCTGCAAATGAACCCTGCAGTGAAGGTGCACAAGCAGCTGCTCACAATGCAGGCACTGATCTCCAACCACTGTCAAACAAGCCGAATCAACACATCTCCTACCTCAGTGGTGCCATAAACCAACACTACTTCCACAAACCCAACCTCCTGAAGCCCACAGCTGAATCCAGCATGTACCTGCACACTATGTAGCGGATGACGTTGGCATGGCACACGAAGATCTCATAGCTGTCCTCCTCCTGCTTTGCATCAGCTCTATGAATGAAGTTTCGAAAAGCAGCCTCAATTCGAGCTCCATCTTCGTAATACTGCTGAGGGCAGCGAGGGCAGAGTTACACACGGCTCAGAGCAGCACGTGCCACTGCACTTCCACAGGGCCCCGTCTGCTCCAGAGCTCCTTGTTACACTTGAGCCTGAATTAATGCTCAAGGACTGCAAGTTATTTAACTGTTCTGTACACTGACTGGGGAGGAGAAAAGCATGCAATTATCTAAAAGCCTATGATAAAAAACATCAGCTCAGACACTGCAAGTTATCGCTACTGTCCATATAAAGTATACTGAA
Organism: Xenops minutus; assembly: GCA_035221455.1. Classification (NCBI taxonomy): domain Eukaryota; kingdom Metazoa; phylum Chordata; class Aves; order Passeriformes; family Furnariidae; genus Xenops; species Xenops minutus. Next base: position 7,216,159 of record JAWWEE010000034.1, on the reverse strand, counting down.
AAAAACAAACCACAAACAGCAACACAGTAACACATGAAAGAAAAAGTTACCACAGCTTCTGGTTTCCAGTGGGAGACTGGAGGGTCTGGCTCTATAGGTGCTCCCTCTCTCAGCAGATCAGTACTAATTTTTTTGACTCCTGAAATATTAAATACACATTCAGAAAGGAGTTTCTACTTTACATGCTACTGCAAAAAATCCCACAAGTCTACAATCAATCCATCTTTCAGAGTCTTTCTTCAAGGAGGGCTTCCTCTCCATCCTAAAGTCCCTTTTAGCCTACACACTTCCTATTAAAGGGTGTGAATCTCTCCAACACAACTGTTGCCATCAGCAAGACAAAGTTTATTCCAACTGAGAACAGCCAGACCAGCTTGGCACTGCAAGCTGAGTCTTCCTAGACTGCTGCACTTAGAAAACGTGTACTTTTAAAGATAAAGTGGCAACAAGCAGAATTACTGTTGCAGGTTTCTTTATTAATACAGACATATTCACACGGGGCTAGAAAATGGCTAAATAACATCTCAACCTTAAGGACAAGCTTAGAATTCTACTGGCTGTAGTTTTAAGGATCAGAAGACAAAAATTAAGAGAAGTGTCTTACCTGGGAGATGTTTGCTTATAATTTCAGTTGTTTCAGTTGCTCTCGTCATGGAGGAGTGGATAATCTGATCAAATTTTAATCCCAAGCTTGCCAGCCTATGTCCTGTCAGTTCAGCCTGCTCTCGACCTTAAAAAGGATATTCATTACATAAATTGGTGACAGTCTCACAAGCGTCTCACGCAAACTACCAAAAAAGTTGTCCAGAACATATAAAAGGTCTCCCTTCATGTCAAGGTTTTTCCTTTCAAAAACAACTGGAAAACATTTTTACCAGGATCAGTACTTGACTCAGACCAAGCTTATTGGCTGGACGATTTTGAGGCATATTTCCACTGGCAGGAAAAAATTGTCTGGTTGTTTTAATTAGGAAAAAGAAAATCAAAACTTAATCAGCAACTTCCACTGAAGTATTCAATATCCCTGCTAGCTCCATCCTAAGGAATTCACTTCCAATAAAAGGCAGTGCTGACCCAAGCCATCTGTTCAGGGAGCACAAAGTGCCTGTGTCAAACAGACCAGACCCTCTCAGTCTGACAGTGCACTGTTCATCAGGGCACCACCAGCTCCACAGTTCACCTGGGCAGCCCCAGGAAAGGCTTCATCCCGTCTTTCAGGTGAAAAGACAACAGACATGTTAAGTCGTTTTCTTAAGGCACAGGATGCGACAGGATTAAGATTAGTTTCTTACAGTTTAAGATAGCATTTAAAGCCTGAAATTAAGTGTTTCATTCCTGTTTGCACACTGGTAATTAGGTTTGGGAGGAAAACTGTAATAATAATTCTTCCCCCTCTCAAAGCAGTGTTGGCATATGTATAATCAAGAAAGCATTGACCGCTTTTAAAGTACTCTATTAAAAGTAATGCTAATTAGCCTTTGAGACCTAGTCACAGGATCAATGAATTAAGATGAACACAGACAAGAGGTTATCCTCATTTCAACTAACTGATTAGCAGGACTCTCAGAAACAGCAACAGTAGCAAAAGTGAAATGTATTTAATTATAAGCTCTAACTGAAAGGAAAGCCAGGGGTGCTTTCTTTTTAATAAGAAACACAAGCTACCTTTGAAGATAAACCTATCTCAGTTAGTTATGGAGCTAAGTTTAAAAGCCTCAGCCTTTTGGAATTACGTGAAGTGACGTGAAAATTTGCTCAAGCAACCTTAAGATAATTGGGAATTTCCTTCAACAAGTTTCTTTACAACTGTGTTCAGAAGTCTGTAAAGCATCTCTTAATGTTTGGATTTAAAAGATCAAAAATGAAGAAAAAATTACTGATGACATCCTTCTGCCACAAAGGATCCAGAAAGTGGATTAAGGTTTGGCAGCAAGACCCAGAACAGTGCTGAGTTACTGACCTGTACTCATCAGGACAGCACACGTGAAAAACAGTGTCCTCAAAATGCCAAGTGTGATGCTGTGAGTGACACCTACCCAGCGGGGTCAGAGTCCTGTCTTTATCAGCCCGGCCATCCAAGTTGTATTGAGAATGACGGATAAGGAATATGTGCCTGGTGGCTTTTGCTTTGCAGTGATCCAAGCGAGAGGCAAGTTCTTCTTCTCCGGTTTCTTCATTTTTCTTTTTGAGGTTGATAAGAGCCAGTGGTTCACGCCTAAACAAACACATTTAAAATGTGATTTTTAGATAGGGGAGACTAAAAGAGGAATTTTACAGACAGATACCCTTGCCTTAGTTCCAGATATAACTGAAGCACTAAGATTGACAATTTAGCCACCTGTATCACAAAACTGATTCAAAGCTTTGTGTGATAGGTATAAATAAAAGCCTACATTAAAAAAAAAGATAATATTCTAGGTTAAAAGGTGTAACTTGACATAGATAAATTTGCTTTTTAGTAAAAGCTACCTCTGATTTAATTCTTGGGAAATAAAAGGAAAAACCACCAAAAAAAGTTAAATCCTAAAGCAAAGAAATAGCGTCCACTAAAACATATGAAAGCCATAGTCTGGCTGGACAAGATATAAACACTAGTAGAGACTTTATATTTCAATTCCTGACAATTCAGTAGTTGTTCAGGTATAACTGTAGGATTTTTGACAAGAAAAACTAACCAAGAAGGATACCCAGAAAAAGAGGAAAAGGTTTTGACTGATCATAAATGAAAGAAAATGCTTTATATCTAAAAGGCCCTGTGATAACACATATGGAATTTGCACTTTATCAATCACATTTACATTAAATGACTAAAAAATCACCTCTCCAGCATTATCCTAGAAAGACTCCAACCTTCTGCAGTGCACATTGAGAACTATTTTCTGCTTTTAACTAGGTCGTGCCAGGTCTCTCCAGTGAAACTTTTTTATCTTTCAGCCTGGAGTGTTTACTTATCCTTTCATCTTTTTCATGGCTCTCTCCCCTCCTGCCACTTTAATCTTTCTTCCATTTGTCACAGTGCACACCAGCACCCCTTCCTGCACACCACAGCCTTCTCTGCACATCGCCCTGACAGCTGACCTGGTTCCTCCTGAGGACACCGAGGATCTTCCCTGCTTTCCCCCAGTATCTCAGATTAGTGATACTGACACCAACACTGCACTATCATCACCAACCCAGTCCAAATCTTCCACAGATTAGTCTGGGCCCCTCCCTGCACTGATCCTTTACTCCACTAATACAAATACTTTGCTATGTCACTCCACCTCTGAGTGACATTCCCTTGATCTCATACCTAAAAACCAGTTTAATTCAAACCACACCTCACTTCTTCCATTAAACTTGTTTATTTGTTGATAGATTTTTTTAAATCAAACATACCATTTTTATTCAGTCTGAGACAAAGTAGTTTGGTAACAAAACAGAAAATTGGTGCTTCACATACTATTTCTAGAGATCACAGCCAAGACTGGCTTTGAAAAGACCTGCTGCCTCCATTTTGCTTTAGTGAACACATGATTGCCATTAAACAATGAGTTTCAATGCATTTCTTAAGCTGTTAAAGTTCAGCAAGGCATTAAAAATGAAACAACAGTCCAATAACAAGTCATTCCATTGCCATTTCATAGGATACTTGTTTTGATTCAGTGGAAAATATATTGCTGAATATATACATTAGGAAAACAAAAAGAAAAAAGGTCTAAAATAAATTCAAGCACATTTGTAAAGCAGCAACGGGAATAACTCCTCTGATACCTTCAATAAAGTTTTTCACATGAATGAAACTGAATCTAGCCTTTTCCAAGAACTGAGCTGTACAATTCCTGGGCACGTGGCACAGACCAGTGCAACATCCCAGGTGTGGTATCCTACCACACCACCAGCACGTTTGAAATGCAAAATACTTGCATTGTTTTGTTTCAAACTTGAAAAGCCATCAGTTGTTAAGAATATTACAAAGACTTGACTTTGTAAACACTCCCTGCCCCCAAAGGGAAGTGGTCAGATGCCCTGTGTGCTTATAAGCCATTTAACAACTTTTCACATCAAGTGCTTCTGCCAACAACATCCAGAAATCAAAACTGAGATTTCAAGCAGGCATAGCCCAAGCCACAGCACACCAATTGGTAGACATCAAGCAAAAGAAAACTAAAATTGATCTGTGGTAATATATTAACACTTCCACTGTTTGCACACCATGACAAATGGCGGTTCTGTACACTGCCATTGACTGTGATGAATTATCATCTGCTGTATTTGTTCAGACAATTGCAACACCTCCACTGCTTATAGCACAGTCTCTACTTCCTGGATTGGTTAGAAAAAAAAAATACATGAGTCTGAAAGTACTTTCGAATTCCTGAAAAAAACCTTTCAGCAGAACCAGGAAGGCCTGGAGGTGCAGTTAACCAAGCAGCTTTAGTATCTCCCTCAATGGAACTGTGTAACCAGATACAGCCTATCTAATGAAGCCTTTATTTTTATCACCGGGGTGTACATAGCCCTACTTATACGAGCATTTGATCCCGTAGCCTCTCAAAAATCAAAACTAGATGCATTATACAATAAAAATCTGTTAGGGCTTAATTTTGGATTTACTATGATTAAACTGGAGCCTGACATAAGTCTCGCCAGGGAGGTAATTCCACCAGACAGAAGCTAAACGAGCCAACGCTCGACACCGATACCTGCCCGCTGTACTTAAACAACCAGAGGGATGTCTGTGCCCCGGTGTGCCGGTGTAATTAATCAATCAGAGGGATGTCTGACCCCGGTGTGCCGGTGCTCGCCGTAATTAATCAATCAGAGGGATGTCTGACCCCGGTGTGCCGGTGCCCGCCGTAATTAATCAATCAGAGGGATGTCTGACCCCGGTGTGCCGGTGCCCGCTCCGTGCCGAGCTGCTGGAAGCGCGCTGCCCCGGCCGGGCTGCGGTGCCCGAGGGGCGGCAGGCCCGGCCCGGCGGGGACACGGCACTGCCGCTGCCCGCACCCCGGGCACACACGGCCATGGCGGAAAGAAACAAACAAAACAGAGCAACACAAGCACAGAGCGAGCCCGCGCGCCTGCTCCGCACTGCTCCGCACTGCTCCCACGCACCGCACCCCGGGGCCGGGCAGTGTCCGGGCTGTGTGGCACAGGACCCAGCGCTGGCACACCGCTCCGGAGCGCTCGGCTGCGGGGGCTCCAGCGATGCCGCGCTCCCTGCGGCTCCGCCCGGGGCCCCTCCGGCCCGTCCCCACCGCCGGTCCCCCGGGCACCCACCTGTCCCAGTTGCTGTCCCAGTAGCCGCCCGAGCCGGCGGGCCTCTCGATCCAGCCGGCGGCGGGCGGGCAGGAGGCGGCGGGCGGCGGCGGCAGCAGCAGCACGCCGGGCGGCGCGGCGGGCACGGCGCTGCCCGCGGGGCG
>JAWWEE010000034.1:7181359-7210654 GCA_035221455.1 Xenops minutus | reverse complement strand
GGATCCCCAGAGACCCTCACAGACCCTTACAGACACCCCCGATCCTCATCGACCCTCACGGATCCCCAGAGACCCTCACAGACCCCCCCCGACCCTCACGGATCCCCACGGACCCCCCCCCCGACCCTCACAGACCTCCCCGACCCTCACGGATCCCCAGAGACCCTCACAGACCTCCCCGACCCTCACGGATCCCCACAGACCCCCACAGGATCCCACGGACCCCCTCACGGCCCCGCTCCCCGCTCCCCATCCGCCGTGCCCTCAGGCCGCGCCGCTCGGGCTCACGGGGGTGCCGGGGCTGGTGCGGCCGGGCCGGGTCACCGGGGGCAGGGCCGGGCCGGGCCGGGCAGGGCCGGGCCGGGCAGGGCCGGGCAGGGCAGGGCCGGGCAGGGCAGGGCACCCCTCCGGCCCCACCCGCTGTCAGGGCCTCATGCGGGGCCGGGGCAGCTCCCGTGGGCAAAGCCACGAGGCCTTCGGGGGGGTAAGAAAGAACATACACACCTGTGAGAGCGTCGAGTCCAACCACTGCCCCAGCACTGCCGAGCCCATCGCATGTAGTTACAATCCTTGAGCCGGAACACCTGTGTCCAGCTCTGGGCTCCTCAGTACCAGACAGAGGAGGAGCTGCTGCAGGGGGCCAGCCGAGGGTCAGAGATGGAGCAGACCGGAGCATCTCTCTTAGGATGAGAGACTGTGGGAGCTGGGCCTGTTCAGTCCAGAGAAGAGAAGACTGAGAGGGCATCCCATTCATACAGATATCTCAAAAGTGGGTACCAAGAGGACCATGCCAGACTCTTCTCAGTGGTGCCCAGCAACAGAACAAGGAGCAATGACCATAAACTAAAATACAGGAAGTTTCACTCAAACCTGAGGAGGAACTTCTTAACATTGAGGGTGGCAGAGCTCTGGAACAGCTGCCCAGGGAGGGTGTGGAGTCTGCCCCTCCGGAGCCATTTCAAACCCACCTGGCCACGTTCCTGTGTCACCCGCTCCAGGTGACCCTGCCTTGCCAGGGAGGTTAGGTAGATGATCTCCAGAGGCCCCTTCCAACCCTAACGATGCTGTGATACAGGACTTAACAGCACTGGGGCCCTGGCACTGCAAACCAGGAACCTGGGTTTGGGGGAGTACGGGTGGCAGCCTCAGCAAGAGCTGAGCTGGCAGCACCTGCCTGGGCATTCCCGGCCCTCCTCTTGTGCCTGTGGCCTGAACTTCCTTCAGAAGCCAGAGCTCATTACAGCTCCATAGCATTGCCTTGTGCAGAATAAACTATGTGGTTGAACTGGAGCATTAATTACCTGTATATGGACAACGGTGCTGTCTTAATAACCTCACAACCGAGGCCCTGGGGAAAGAGAAGCAGAACAGTCTCCTTTTTCTGAGCTGACATCCCAAATTCAGCAATGGTTTCTACCTGTTAGACTCAGCAGTTTGCAAATGGTGACAGAAATGCTGCTGACATTGGGATGCTGGCAGATTTTACAGATTCCATTATCCAGCCTTTGCATATTTAATTATGCATTCTTACCATTCCTGTCCACCTGTCCGACTCCACATTCCCCATGCTACAAATTCTACAGTACTATTCCTGTTATTCCACTAATATGCCAGCTGGGCAGGCAGTTTTCAACAGCCGGATTTCAACCAGAGAGAGGGAGGGAGCAACTGAGAACAGAGAGTTGTGTTCCCCTGAGCTCTGGTGCTGCAGGCTCAGGGTCCTGTGGGACTGGCAGCAGGGCTACAAGGACACTGTATCTGCCCAAAAGAAATGGTCTTTCTGCTAAAGTTCAAATCACCTTCCCGGTGGAGTGTCTTTCCCCTGTCCACCACTCTGTGTCTCTGTCTCACACGCAAATGGTGCAGAAACACAGATCTGACTAGACAGGTCCTTTGGCTTCAGGGCATTTCACAGACCAACAGTGGCTCCCAGGGGCCACACCAGTAGATCAGACCCTGTTGAATATTTGCTACAGAGTAGATGTTTTTTTCCCTTCTTTATCCTTCTTGCCTGCTCATTCTCTGTATTTAAGGTACTCAGCCTTCTGTTTCTTCTTATATAGCTTTAGAATGCTAATTTCATTATTCTTCTGTAGTTTATCTTGGAAGTGTTACCCTTATCAGAGGCAGGTGTATGTATTTATATTGTGTATGTTCTTTCTTACCAAGAGACCAGAAGGGAAAAGTTTAGTTTAAAAACCTTACATACAGTTCCTCATAAATAGCATAGTCTCTTTTCCCCAGGTCTCACAATGTCCTGCAAATGACTCCTAAATCTTTTCTCCATGCCTTTTCTCTTTCATTCCTCATAACACTTTTCTCCATTAAATGGTCCCACTTGTATCCTACTCTTCCCTTCCAGCATTCCCTCTAACCTGAATACAAGTTCCCATATTTGACTTCCAACGGCACACAAAAGGAGGGAAAAACCGCACCTGATACCATTGCCCACTTGGGGAAACAGACAGGCTGAAGCTGGATTGGACAAACACAATTCCTGATAAATTTCTCAGTTGCTTGAACTGAACTCTATATGGTTCAGTTGAAATTTGAATGCTATTCAAGGTGCATTGTTTGCAAAAACAATCTGCTTTGTGGGGTCAAAATCCCAGTGTAAACACAGGCAAGTTTCCTAAGTTCATGACAGTGCCACCAACTTACACCAGGGCTGAGCTCTGCTCACCACCAGAAAAGTTTGAGACTGTTCTTAAGCAGTAGTCAAAACTGTTTCCTCAGCAAGAAAAAATATTGCTGAACATCTGTGCAATCTCATTGTGCTAAAAAATGAAAATTGATAGTATTGATTGTTTGTCTCAGTACTGCATTTTGCCTGTCATTCTTCTGTGCTAACACTTCACCATTAGGAATCTCCTGTGCCTATGCTCACATTCTATAGCTTGTTTTTGCTTGGATTAGGTACTAATGCAATTATACAATTTACGTGCAAAAGTCTTTTGAGATTAGCTTAGATTTTACTCAGTAAGACAAAAAATGTTATCTTTAATTAGATTATGTTTACTACTTTGTAAAACTTGCAATTCAATTAGGTTAAAAAAACCCTCTAAAAATAATTTGTTGAAAGTTACCCCTGGCTTGAATATACAGTCCTTCATTCCATCAATAACTACTTAACCTATTGCTCTTTGTTCTTTTTATATATATTTGTATTGCTGCTATTGTAATCCAGTTTTGTTGTGTTGTATTTCACCTGTGAGCAGAAAATCCATCTAAGAGGATAACAACCTACTGATGGTACCCACTAATGGAATTACTCTGTTAGCTAAAACAGTAAATGCTTGTGCTACTGATGCCATAGGTTCAATCCTCGGGCACGATTCCCAGGGAGTGATGCCCTTTCTGTGGTTGGATGCAAAGACACCTTCAAGGAGAATGGATAAGGTTAGGGTGGCCTCTTAACTATGCCGTGACCAGAACAAAGAAAAGAGAAGCAGAAAGGCAGCATGGTAGGCAGAAAGGTCAGCACAAATGAGGCCTGACAAATGGTGCTGCTTTCCCCTGGCAGGCAGAAACCCTGTGGTGGCAGCAGCAGCAGCCCACGGCAGCCCTCGGGGTTAAACTCGCCGGGAATACAAACCACTCATCTCTGGATAGGACCTGGATCACTACAGGGATGAGTCAGTGTTTGGATGTTTTACCATTAGCTACAGGCAGAACAAGGGCAGGTCGCCAGCCTACAACTGGCAAGCAAAAGTTATGAACTTTCAGGAATTTTTTTTTTAGACAAAACAGGCTAATAAAAAGACATTTGAAACAAGGAAAATGCAGTTTTGAAAAGCATCTTCCATGACCCTTAAAGTGTTTACTTACCATGTATCACCTTCCCCATGTAAAAAAAAGTGTAAGTTTATTCTCAAAAGGGAAACAGAGAGAGAAAAAGTTAACATTATGTGATTTGATCCACATGTATTCAGACATAAACTGTGGATTTACTGCTGACCTGAAAGGAAATATTGATGTCATCCTGGCCTGCTTCAGATCCTGCAAAATTTAAATGATACACTAGTTTAAACTTTTGGGTTACAAAATTATGCTACTTAAGCTCACTTAATACATTTTTTTATAGAGCCAGAGAGAATACTGCTTTTAAGTAACTTTGGTTAGTATGATTTGATGAATTTAAAAATAAATAAAAAAAAAGAAAATATTTTTAAGTGGATCCTGGCTTCCTGAGCATATGTGACTGCATCACTGAAGGGCATGCAGAACTACACAAGTACTGTGTTGGTTAAGTGCAGCACAAAATTTTGGGAGATTTTGGCATGAAAGAAAGCCTGCATATATATATTTTAACAGTGATTCAGATATTGAATTTAATTTAGGTGTTGTGAATCACCCACTAGAGGATTCTTCAGATCTCCATTGACCAGAAAAAGCGAGAGAAGCTCCTCTAAGATGAAAGACTTGTCCTCTTCCCCAGACACACTCTCTGTAGGCATATTTAAAAGTAGGCTTTGCCTCATCTAAAGCATACAAAGTCTTTATACCATGAATGATTAATCAATTTCTCACAGTATCCATCTTTGTAACAGAAGCAGATTGAAAGGAATTTTTTTAGTAACACTGGGCATCACTGGCAAACTGAAGTATTTCAAATAGAGCTGTAAGGAACTGCTTTGCTTTCCTGGGGCTTAATCTCTTTCCTTACTCCTCTAGTAAGGAGTGAATGAGTCTCTTTAGTACAGTGGAACTGAGAATTAAAATAAATAAAAAGCACCAAAACAAACCCCCAAGGTCTCCTTGTAAGGTCTTGTACTTCTTAAGTTGTCCCCAGATGTCTGAGACTGCAGTGACAGGACAGTTCTAGGACCAAAGCCTGTCTTCTGTCTGTTGGCATACAAAGCCTTGGCTCTGATGGAAAGCATGAGAAGAGTTGCTACAGAGGGCAAGAATAAAAACTTACAAAAGATGTGTGCTATTACGTGCCAGATCTTCACATGCTCTAGAATCACATGGGGGTGTGCCTTGAATGCCACAGGGCACTGCAGACTTGTAAAATGGACATCATCCCATCGTGTACAGGGGGTTGTGTTTTCACCATTACATGTCTCACAGTTTATCACCAAGTCCTCAGTACCTTACTCTTCAGTCATCTAAACCCAGAAGTTTTCACTCTACCAGAGAGTCACAAATTGAAAGGCACAACAAAAATGTAATTGTGAAAGACCTTAAAAAAAAAAGTAATTTCCGAACTGGAAAACCATTTTTATTAACAGTCTCTCACTCTTTCATTAAGTAAACACATCCAGTTCTACCCCTGCAGTCACACTTATGAAACTAAGGGTTTATAACAGCAATACTAACACTGCATTATCTAATGTAATGCTCTAATAAATAATGATGTATCACGCCAGAAGGGTTTAATTTGAAACAGATGGTCTACGGAATAGAAACATAAGCAAAGTATTTCACTGTAATCATTCTCCAGGAAACAAAAGGGGATTTGATATCACTGCCTCAAGGACCGCCCTCCCCCACAACGTTTTTGTCTTAGAGAACAGTAAACCTTGATTTTGCTAACAAAGCACAGGTGCTGCTGATAGCACCCAAGACTGAAACTCAGGCATTTCTCCTAATCCTGATTAGCAAGTGAGGATTTGCTTTTGAAAGGTTCAGCTGATCTCTCTTTGCACCATTGTCTCTTTTTTTTTCCTATTTTAGAAAGAAAAAATAAATTTGTAGTTGTTATGGTCTTGACAGTGTTTGATTCTGTTGCATTTGAGAATAACAGACATTACTGAGCTCTTAATATTTAGGCACTGCAGTCTGTGCTCTATAAACCCAGCACTCCCTTTAGGTGCACTTGCAAACCACTAAAAGACCTGAGCTGCCAAATTCACTTAGCAGGAAAGAGAGTGTTCTGTTTGCAGAACCAGCTGAGGTACTGTGACGTACAGAATTACACACATTAGGAGATTTCTCGTTTTAAGGATCCATTTAATGCTTTACAAGAAGTACAAAGGGAAAATTCTAGCTCCCTCAAAATATCCTTTCCTTTCAGTAGCTGTTTCAGATATTTCCTGCTTCACTTAAAAAAACCCCCACACCCTAGGGATGAGCTTGGCATAAGCTGTTTCTTTTTTTGGAAACAGCATTTAAATGCAGTGTTTTCACATACAAGCTGCATTGAAGATGTGTGGGCAAAACCCTGGGATGAAATAGTTTGGGGGGAAGTGACGCCAACTACAGGTCTGGAGAACCTGTGAGATATTCAGCCACATACGTGACATTCTCCGCTGGCGACAGGGCAGAAATAGCAGCTGTGGCTCCCATTTAGGCAGACAAGCTCCCTGAACACCACCCCCTTCAGAGGCACCAAGGCCACAACAAACCAAGCACTTGCTTACACTGCATCTACCTTTAAACACAGGAAAAATCTCTCGGAAGGCAGTGGACCTTGTCAGTGTTGTGCCAGCAATTAAAAATGCCATGCTTTGCAGGTGGAATAATGACCTTTGGAGAGATACCATTTTTGTATTTCAAGCTTCTCTGCAGTGCTGAAGATGTTTTTTCCCACCACCTCTAGTGACAAACTCAGAAACTCCCACCAGAAAGCATTTACTTGAGAGTTCAGGAGTTTGGGGCCTTAAAAAACCCAAGCATTGTGAGATGAGTCCAAATAACTTGGAAGTAAGAAAAGTTAATGGGATATTCAACTGTTTTAACACAGAGGTGTGCTAAAGTGTCTACTACACATCAGTCACACTATCTAGTAAGCTTGGTATAAAGCCAGGAGCTAAGAATTCTTTAATAATAACTGCTTTTCTCTTAACTCACCGTGAGACCAACTCTTCTGTAGTAAATGAGCTTAGAGCACTGTCCTGGGTGCTGTGCAGACTGTGTGAGCACGGGCTCCTTTCAGACCCTGTGGGAATACATTTCACACACAGCGTTCACTGGACTTATGCCTCTAGGGGGAATACCAGTGGAAAGATGAATTTGTCCCAGTGACAGTATTGCTGAAGGGGGTGTAACACACATCTACATGACTGATGGAATGCAGAAATAGCCTTGCCTCTGCTGACACAGATGATGAGCATGAGAGATAGAGTGCCCTCCCCTGACAGTGTGGTTATAAGCACTGCTCCCAAGTAAGACGAATTAGTACAGTTCCTATGTCTGACCAGGGTGTATTTTAGCTTGAACACAAAATGTAAAGTCCAGGACTGAGGAAAGAGTCCAATCCCAGTTATGACAGTCAGCACCTGGATCCTGTGGAAGGATTCCAAGCTTCCAATAGTCTGAGACCTGTCCTATAGCATAACACACAGACTCCCAGTCTGGATCTCTCAGCTGGGAGCACCACAATGATGTTATTTCACCTGAGATGGTGTTTTTTTATTTTTTCAATCAACAAGCAGAAAATCATGGAGAGCATCTTCTCATATTACAATACTCATTACTGCATGTCATCTTTCTGTCTCATTCCCAACACTAATAAGCACAGGACCTAATTATCCCCATTTATAAATAACTTTTCTCATCCTATCTCTGTCCAACAATGTTTTGGCAGGCACCCTCAGCAGAAGATTTGAAATTATATTCCTGCCAAAAACTATTGCTGCTGATGAATCATAGCACACACAATTGAGAGGCTGTGGTTGGTTTTATAAATATCTTTGCACATACATATATATATGTAAATGTATGTGTATATGTATGTGTGTGTGTAGCAACTTGGAAATTGCTCTACATATAGATCAGGCCAAACGGCATTGTGGCTTTTTCTCTTCTCCAAATAATGTTACTGAGCTCATTCAGTCGAGTTTCTGCTAATGTATTCATGCATTTCCTAGGGAAATTTTAAGGACCTTCATGTGAAAATCAGCCCACTGCATAGAGCTAGTTTGACCACCACGTTTGTTTTAATTTATTCAAGTCACCAGTTGTAGGATTCAAGTGAAGAATTTATCCTTGAGCATAGTGTCAGGCAGTCATGGAGCATGCAAGGAACTAGGCTTTGAAAATCAATGTCAACTTGGGCTAAAGAAGAGCATTGCTTTCACAGCCTCATGCAGCGGATTGCTAATAATAGTAGCAGAGCGTGTATATATATATATATATATTTACATATATAACTAAACCAAAATCAGGGAGGACACTCCAAAGCTCTTGTATCCAAAAATGACTCTCTCCATCATTTGTGACACAGTGCTCTAATGCAATCCTGCAGCATCCAAGGCTTTAGAGATAAATAAAGAGAGGCTCTATATACACCTCTAGAATTTGTGTAACTATAATTAAAAAAATTATTAAAAAATAAAATACTCATTAAGAATGATACTATAAATTCTGTAAAAAACTAGGGAGAAATACACTAAATTACTATGGTATCCTTTTTTATGAAGCTTTTACATGCTTTGTTTACATGCTATTCTGTGCTTCAATGTAAGTGGAAACAAATATTTATTTTGCCTTTAGAGTTAAGTAAACTCATACAGCTTCTGTTTACATATGTACACACCTTACCTTCCTACCTCTTAAATCAGGATGTGCTTATCAGTGTTAAAAATCCATGGGATTAATATCTGTCTTTTTCCTCCTCCTTTATTAGAAAGGGAATATTGAGTAAAAGACCATACTAGCAAAGGAATAATTTTGTGCACTAACAGACAACGTTAGCCCTTCTTTGACAAGCCTCATGTGCTGTGAATAACGAATTGTAGATAAATAGATATGTACTTCTTCACAACACTAAAACAGACACAAAAAAAGACAGGAATTAATAGCAGTTTTCTCATGACAACACAGCAGCTCAGGCCTGGCTCTCAAGAGAAGATGTAAAAGGCTGGATTTCCTCAGCTGCCCATGACATGTCAATGGCTACAGAACTCAGCCCTCACTGTGTTCTCTGCCTCAACAGCACACTGCCGTGTCCCCCCTTTTTGAGGTCACTCCCAACCTACAGCCATTTCTCTTACTGTATTTCTGCTCAGTCATTTGAATTATTATTTATACAGATGTACAACTATTCCAATAAGCAGGCAGGGAAGAGCAGAACTGCTTAAGGCAACGAAGCATATGGTCTCTTGGAATGAGGACTGTGTTGTGTGGGTATTGTGCACAGGGTTTGGATTATAGGGAAATATGCTGGGGGTCAAGGGAAGTATCAAGGCTGAAATGTCTCTTACGTATTTACTGAAACAGCTTTCCTAAGTCACTGTGAAAGATCAAGATTATTGTCAGCGACGCCCATCACAAACACACAAAAACTTCCTCCCCAAGTACAGGACCTTAGTGATGCTTTCATTTGAGGTTAAATATGCTCCAAATCTGCCCTATTGCTCCTGGATACCTATGGGAGGCATCTGCTTGGCTCCAGCTACGCAGCTGATCCCAGAACAACTGGGCTAGAGCCTCTCACAAACACAACACATTTGTAAGGTCAGGAAGTCGCATCCCCATCCGACATGGAAGCACAGAGGCATGGAAAGACATAGGAGTCAGCAGTAATGTGTAGTGGAGTCAGGACCTGGTGCTAGAATGCCTGAAGTCCATTCCTGTGCCTGAAGTGCAGCTTGCATTTCCAGTAGAATGCCCAACAGGCACCTCTGCTGCTGGAATCACAGCTTCGTGCTGTGGAGCTGCCGACAAGAGCAGCGCAAAGCCCGTGCTTTTTGATGTAGGAGATTGTGGCCAACAACAGTGCAGTTTGTCTCCATTATGTCATAGTGTGCCTGAAAAATTAGTCCTAACCAAGTACTACCTATTTATAACTACTTGCTTCTCTTGTTTTTAAGTCTGTTATTTTCGATAACTGCCAATGAGACAACAAGGCTGATCTCAAGGCCAGATGGATTCATAACATTCAGGCTGCAAAAACTGGATCATGCTGTTACTCACTGAATTTACTCAGACACTGCAGTTTCTACAAGATGAGTTTTTCCTTACAAAAAGTAGCATTGGTTTGTATTTAAAAGAAAAACAAACAACAAAACCCCTTTCACCATCTGTTCTAATGACTGTACAAGAGAAAAAGCTGACAGCAAAGCTGTTTTCTGCTAAACCACTTGTGCCCAGGACTAGAACCATACTATAATGCAATTTTATAAGCTTCCACAGTCTACTTCCAGTGGCATGTCAAGTATAATGTGGTGCCATTAACATTAAAGGAAAAACTACCACTGATTTCAGGGGAACTAAGATTTCAGTGTGAGCTAGGCACGGCATTCATGGGATTCAATTTGCCTGTTTGAAAGAACTGGTGAAATACCATCAATGCCTGTGGGGCAGAAGCATCCTTGTCACAGCCAAATCTCTCAAGGCCACTTGTTTGAGGCAAGTTCTGATGGTTCATCCGAGGTCTCAGCTTCCCTGAAACACTGCCCATCCCCTCCTCTTGCACACCCCCCTTCATGGGTTTGAGCACTGGGGAGCTCTCAGGCATCCCTCTTTCTGATATTTATTCTCCACTTTCTCCAAGCTTCCAGCACTGCTTTCCCTTCCCTCTGAATATCCCTTAAAATGGTGGAACTACCGACCATCCTTCCAGGGCCTGGAACATAACCACTGGCAGAAACACTGTTTCCAGTCTATTTTATTTGTTTACATTTTAGTAAGTGATTTTGGTTGTGTATTTTGCTGCTGATATAACCATTTTTTTTTTTTTATCAACACAGATCCGTTTCATTTCAAATACATCAGATTAGGACACCTGTAACTAGTTTTACTTGAATATATGTACGCAGTTACGTATACATTATATACATATAGGCATTATATATATACATATAAATATATACACATATATATAAGGCACTGTAAAATGTACCATCACTTCTCTAGGACTTTGAATCTGTAAAAGTAGATCACATTTATTCATATAATTTAAAATGTCTAACCAAGACATTTTTAAAATGTTTCAGGGTTAGAGATACCAGCTGTGAAATAAGCCTTACTTTAAATTTCCAGTTATTGTGACAAGGTGAACAAAACCTATTCTGACAGTAATTCTATTTATTATAAAACTGCTTCTCTCTTAAAAGATATATTCACCTGTATAAATCGTTTCCTTTGTCTCTCCTTATTATGTTCCAAAATGTGAACTGAAACTTGTCCTGCAGAATAAAAAATAACAATAATGATGAAATGAATACAAACTTGGATAATTTATCCATTACTTAGAGAGAGGAAAGCCAAGATTGCTGTGAGTCAAGATATCTTTAAATAAAATGTATTAGAACAGATCATGAGCTTATATAATCCTCTTTGATGTAGCCAACATCACTGGAGCCTGGTGATTACGGTTTTGGCCATTTTATATAAAAGGTAATCTCTGCCACGTGAAGACATGACAGCACACAAATATGACTGGCATTTATAATGAACACGCTTGAATGGATCCTTGCTTAATGCAATTAGCCTATATATGCAAATTATGGCATCAGAAATCCTGCAGCAGCTGCAGGGCTTGGCAACTGTGCATGTTGTAAGCCGGCCTGACAGATCAAATGGACATATTTTCAAAGACTGGAAACAGACAGATGAAGATAGATTAAGAATTGTACATCTTTGGGATTTATAAACCCAGATGACCTAGACAGAACATTTCAACAAATACCAATGTAACATTTTTTCCCAGTGGCTCTGTAGCAATGATTTGCAATTGTTCTGGAACACAGGATCCCTATTAACCCCACAGCTTGAATTAAAAACAGTACAGAAAACTTCATTTAGTGTTGTTTCATGGACCATTTGGTGTGACCTCACAAGCATGATTCAATGGTCACAACCACGAGATACTCAGCATATTTCCAACTCTACCATAGGCATCTTGAAAATGAGGTTTAACCTGCAGTCACTTCTTTTAATATTTTGTCACTTGCAGATTTTACAATGGAACTGGCCTTTCCAGCTCTACTCTTTCGGTCCGTGTTTTGCACAAGTAAAAGTGAGAAAGGGCAACATACCATGAACCATCTCGGCAAATGAATGCATCTGAGGCAGAAACGGACACTTGAAAATACTGAAGTGACTCGAAGGTTTAAAAAATATATATGTATTACGAGAGCCACAAAAAAGGTTACAGACAGAGCTCCACAAAGCCTGCACAGATACATTCCAACAATTCAAGGTGGCAGAACAGGTGAAATACAGACCATAAAAACGGTTCGACATTAACTTTCCAGACTGTCGGAGACAGCAAGCTTGACCCCATCTTTCCCACACACACAAAAAAATATTGACTATATATATATCTCTCTATATATCTCTAGTCTGGACCACAGATATAGTCCAAAGAAAACCACATTGCAATTTCCACATTAGGCTTATAGGAGAGTAGGCATCATCTGAGGAACGTCCATTGTAACGCCCAGGAGGGGATTATCTCAGGCCAAGTTGACACAACATTATGCTCGGTTAGCAATTAGAACAGCAACACACTACAGCTCATTTGCTGCACGTGGCTACTGACACATAGCTCTGTGCAACCCTTAGAGCTGGCTTTAACCAAACTAAGTAAATACATTTGTTTTGCTTAATTTAAAAAAAAAAAAAAGAAAAAAAAAAAGCAAATGTAAAATATTAGGGAAGTTCCTGCTATCACCTTCCTTAAAAATTCAAGACTTGAAGAATTCTTTCATGTACTTGCTTACAGACATATTTTGAGACTGTATTAATGATCTTCAGGAAAATATGCCACCCTGAGGCTTTTTCCCTTGTTCACTTCAGGTTATGTCTGCATCCAGTTTTGACATGAGGGCCAAATGCTGGTTGTCTGTCAGTGCAGTATTTGGCCCAGAGTTTCAAAGTCTTTGCTATTCAGACTTTCCTATGAGGTCAACAAACAAAGTAGTTAAAAAAGAAAATATTAAGGCTTCAAGTAAAAATATTTCCTCTCTCTCCCACCCATGTAGTAAGGTACATTTAATTTCATAATACTCAATATATTATACAATTAAAGATACAGAAATCCAACTTTTCAAGGCAGGTTGTACTACAATGAAAACCTGGAGGTTAAATGGGAGGGTATGAACAGGGAACAAACTGCTAATAAAATGCAATATGCAATGAAAACTGATGCATAAACTAAACAAAAACTATTGCTGTTTTTTAAATAAGTAAGACAATCCACAGCTACAAATAAAAACATGTTGAAAATATTTAAGACTTCCGAGACATGAAATAAGCATGACAAAAATAAAGAAGCTACTTTACAGGATGTGTTAACTCATGCTGGATTTTCATGGGTGATCCCCACCTACTATAAATTAGCATCAATTAAATGAGCTTTGATGGAGCCACACCAATTTATACCAGCTGAAGATTTGGCCTGCAGTGTCTGTAGAAACAGGCTATCTGGGCAGAAGAACCTTTCTGCTAATCTGTAAACTGCTTAAAGAACTATACTTTAAATGGACTGGATTTTGCT
This sequence comes from Xenops minutus, assembly GCA_035221455.1. Classification (NCBI taxonomy): domain Eukaryota; kingdom Metazoa; phylum Chordata; class Aves; order Passeriformes; family Furnariidae; genus Xenops; species Xenops minutus. The sequence continues at coordinate 7,197,264 of JAWWEE010000034.1, read as the reverse complement.
CCAAAATTAAATTTAATAAATGAGCCCCCAGTCCCACAACAGGAACTATGGAAACAGACACTTACATAGCTGCAGGTTCACTGCCTTGGATGAAAATGAGGCTGGATTTGCTGCATGCAATCTCCTGTTAACAGTTCTGCTTAGATTATTCTTTCAGAAAATTTGAATCATTTACTCCAGGCTTTGTGCACTGAATTAAATGCAAACCTCAAAAGGAAAAAGAAAAAAAAAAGACTTTGGTACCATTGTAAACCTATGAAAAAGTTGAATGTCTCTCAACTGTGGGCAAAACTACTTACAAAATACATAATCCTTACTTCTGAACCTGTACTGACACAGTGCATTCATTTTTCCCTCCCTTACCCTTGTGAACTATGTCAAAATAACCCTGGATATTAGTGCTTTATACACACAATACTGTGTTTAGTCTTACTGAGAAATTCTCTCATGAACTAATGTAGTTAACTTCAAAGGCTCTTTGGCCCTTCAAGTTCCTCAGTAGCTTTTTCATTTATAAATGCAAGAGAAAGAACGATCAAAGTGGAGCATCACTGGGATGCAAATCTCAAATATTACATTGGTGCAAATTTTCAGCCTTGCTTGCATGAATTTCATGTACGTATTCAAAGATACATGATAAAATGTGCCCTTGTCCAGCTCCCTAGCCCAAATTCCATGTGTCTCATATCCCCTCTTTTCCAGGGCTTACATATGGCATACATGATACTTTAAAAACAAGTAATTCTTGTGATACTCTATGCACCAGAGTGAATTCCAGTCCTTAAGGAAGTACTGCATCTTCCTGAGGAGTTAACATCAGGGTAGACTGCAGATTAGTAACAGTTAAAGATGGAAGAAATCTATAAGGCCATCTGGTCTAGCCCCTTGTCCCTACAGGCTCACCTCTTAGAGAAATTCTTTTAATGACCTGTCCAAATATAGTTTGACTGTTCTAAACAGTTAGTCTCCAAAACTCTGCCTTGGAAGACTATTCCACTGCCCCTTCCCATCCATCTTTTCTGCCTCCTCATTGGTTACCAGTGACAACCCTTTGATTTACCTTTGGTTTTATAATTTTGAAGTAACACATTTGTAAGATTATGATATTCAGTTTCCACTTCATTGCCTAGCCAGTGGCAGGTTTTAGCCCTTTAAATCTCCTCTTTAGCCAGCCTGTCCAGTTATTTAATATATATTGCTCCATCTGTACCTGATCCAGTTGGCCAGCATCTTTCTGGTACCACAGTGCCTCCAACTAAAGACAATACTCTACATGCCATGAGCAAATCTGCATAGAAAGACTATTGCTTCTCTGCTCTGCAAGGTCCCTACAGCAGGCATTTAAATATCAACAAGGCAATAAAATGCACACTGATTTCTACTTCCCTCTCTCAGAACTTTGGCCTATTGCAGATGCATTGCTTTCCAGGTTTCTCCCTTTAGGCAAAATAGAGCATTACACAGAGAGATGATTAACCTTCTTATGTTCTCGTCAACCTTTGCCTCCAAAAAAAAAGTGATACTACAAGGGACAAAATAACCATGTATTGCAGCACATGTTAAGATTCATCAAATCAAAATATAAATTTTAACCAGGCAAAACTAAGGTCAATATTTGCCTTCTGGAATAATTAATCTCAACATACTTGAAAACAAGTAAGATGTTATCAAAACATTCTGAATTGCTACCAAATACCTGGAGAGCTTTTCATTACAGTCAAGGATTGAAAAGGATTTAACTCTTTGAAACAAATATCCTGAAAAATGATAGATTTAGCTCTCTAGTCAAAACTATTCACCAGGAGAACCAGGTGGGAAGTCGAGGTTTTGTATGCTGACTGGCTCAGTGATAAATAGTAATTTTAGTGACTTTGGCAACAGTCGTTCAGGATATTCTTAATTGCACACATGATCTGGCTAGTTAGCATTGGTCCAGATCTCAGTACTTTTGACTTCTGAGGTGGTAACTGAATGGGAAGTAAAAGGAGATAAGGAACAGAGAAATAAAAATACATTTGTCAAAAAATTAGCTTTGCCAGAGTCCTCATATTTTTGATAAAAGCAATGCACCCCTTTCTTGGGGGTTTTTGATAGTAAAGTTGTCTTTAAATCCAACAAAGTAAATGTAGTTTTCTGGAGACAGGAAAAGGAAACCTCAGAATGTTAAATAGATTTGATTGATATAATTTTAAAAAGTTGTTCCCCAGGGGGAAAAAACCAAAATCCTTTGTCTAACAGTATTGAAGACCAGAGGGAATGTGCTAGTAATTAGGCAGACAGAAAATTTATATCCTTTAGATGTATGCTTGGCTCAGTTACACACACTGTGAACTCAACAGGTCATGATAACCTTGCTGCAGGATTACACACACGGCACCAGGGCAAGGCAGTAAACCAGGTTATTGCCTAAATCCAACAGGTAATAAGGAGGGTGCAGGGAAAGCAGCTGACGGCTGTTTAAAGTATGTTCCCATCCACACATTTCCTTTCTTATCTGCTTGGTTTTGTTTCCGAGTCAGAGAAGCCTTTAAAACCCAGAGGGAGCGAGAGGTCAGAGTGGAAGATCCTTACTGGTGCTGTGGTCCTTTCCACAGAGACAAACGCGCACGCACACACACACACAATGTCACATACGGGAGGCAAATGGCAGACAGTGAGAAGCTGTTGATATCCTTTCTCCTGCTCCCACCCAGGACCAGGGAGGCTTTTAAAGACGACATGGTGTTTGCAGCCCAAGTGCCCTTGCCTTGTTCCTTCCCAGGAAGAGGAACCTGAGCGGCAGCGCCCGGAGGGATGCGGAGCAGTTCTCGCACAAGAAACCTGCTCTCCATGTCAGCAGGAAAACAGCAGCTGGTCCTCTGGCTCCTACCGGACACATCGCTGGCCAGAGAACTGGGAACAGGCATGGGAAAACTGAATGCTCCTGGACTGACCATCACAGCACAACTGGTACACAACAGATTCGCTGGACAGACACACGCACAATGGCTCTAGTGCTCTCTTGCACGACAGAAATCCTCTCTGTGGTTGTGGTGTTAGGTCATGGCCAGTTCCCGCCTGTCGGTTCAGGAAGAGTCTGATAGACTGTACAATTTTATTCCCTCAAGAATAAGGCTGCAGCTGGTTTTTGGCCAAAAGAGAAAGATGAAAACAGAACAAACCCAAAACAAGAAAAGGAGAGTGGCCAGCCGCTGCTGCTCCTTCTTTGTTGTTATTTGAGTCTTCACAGTGCTCCTAGCTTCATGGCTGGCTGAGTGGATGGCTCTTTATTTTTAATTAATTTTATTTTACACTGAAATTTCATAGGTTGTTCCACCAACTCCAGACACCTTCTTAACATTTGAGTGTCTAGCAGGGCTGACAGGCGTCCCCTGGGAACTTGATGTTGAACCCAACCTGACTATTCCTTTTGGCTGTCCATTTATTTTACTGTGAGGTGTCTTCAACTGCATGTCATCCCTGCATCAAAGGAAATATCAAAAGATGCAATGTTAGTGACCAAGTGTGATAACAGAATAGCTTCATTTAGGATAAACAATTACTGAAACAGACTCATTTTTTTAAACACAAAGAGTTAAAAATAGCTGTCTACCTCCTGAAAGTCAGATCTTCCAAATAATCTTTAGACAAATAATCTTTACAACTACAATTCACTTTGAGGAAAAACTTGCTGGCACTTAACTTCAGGAGACCTTCAATAATGATCCTCCCACATTTCAATAACTTTCCCCAAATGTTCGATAATACTGGACAGAGAAACCTAGGACCTTAACCAGAGGACAGCACAGTGCAGTAAGTGCTAGATACAAAGAAAACCTAGGTATTTCTGAGAAGTTCTCCAGGCCCCAAGTAGGCTAAAATGCTGCATCCTCAGTGGTATCTCTTCACACTTTGCAAGCCCTACAGTCTCCAGAAGAAAGAGAAGCACATGCAGAAGCTGCAGCTGAGGATCTTGCTCAAATACCACTTACTCAGGCTCTCAGCACAACAAATCCTCTCTTCCTGTGCTTTCTCACAGAAAGGAAGGATGTAGCAAGTCCCTAAGGTAAAGTCATGATGGTCTGTGCTTTTATCAGCAGTTCTGTACTATGAGACACTCAACACTATTAAATACACAGCTCTCTGTGCCAAGCACCATTTCCAGGAGTGGACTCAGCCCATTTCCCTCAGCACAGGGTATGGCTGCACATGCTTGACCCCAGCTTTGCCTCTGTATCCAAGCAATATCTGGGTCCAGCCTTCCTTCAGGCTGCAAACTAAAACAGCTCCACCCTTTTATGCATAAGGGAAGGGATAATCTTGCCCTGCATCTTGCAAATAATTATCCAGTTCAGCTAACACACTAAATCACTATGACTTTTACAACTTACTTGACCACTTGCAGTTCAATCTACAGGAAACATGCAAACATTTTTGTCATGAGGAGGTGGCTGTGGGGGTGTCACAGAACTGAAAAGCACCCACAAACCTCCCACCCTCAGGGCCTGCAGCAAACATGTCATCTGGGTCATGCCTCCAGGGCTCTGCACTTGCTCACCAGCAGATTCCCATTGCTAAGCAGCCCCTAAGGCAGTACGTACCTCTGTGCTCCCACTGATTGCACCTCTGTAATTTCCACAGTGTTTACAAATGAGACAGCCTTCGGGCCTCCGTAAGAGGGTGACCTGGGCATCCCTGTGGGGGACGACGGGACCTGGTGGCCTGGGGATTTGTAGGAGCCATTGCTCACTCTGCCCTGTAGTGCTTGATGGGACTGCACATTATTATTGGCTAAATCAGCTTGCAGGGAGGTTGTGGAAGTCCTTGGTGCTCTTGTCATTGCACTTGAGAGTGAAGACACTGAGGACTGCAGAATAGGGTTCCTTGTGCTAAAGCTGGTCGCAGCCATCAGATTGTCCCTGGATCCGTATCTCATGGCCATGCTGCGCGGGTCTTCCGAGAGCGTGCTAACCTGCTGAAGGCTGTAGGAGCTGGGGGTGTCATAGACACCCGAGTCTGCAAACACCGAGTCAGGGTGCGAGTGGAGGAGCTTCTCCCTCTCTTCCATCTCCTTCCTCTCCTGGATGGACGCCATAATTGTCTTGGAAAGGTTATCATAGCGGACTGGGGAGGGGTCTCGCTGGTGCGGAGCTGGCCCCCCCAGCACCGGGCTGAAGCTCTGCGGCGGGGGGCGCTGCAGCTCGCTGCCCCGCAGGTGGCACATTTTGGCTGATAAATACGGGGAGTGGTACCCGACAGAGCTGACTGCAGAATGGGCGATGCACTTCCTCCCCGAGGGTGACATGGGGTTTAGCAAACTGTCATATGAAAGGCTCCCATTTCTGTTTGACAGGGAATTGGGAGAAAAGATGCTTTTGTAAGGGGTGGAAGCTGCCCCTTCAGACTTCATTGGATGAAGGGGCACTTTGTCTGTCCCTCTCCTGCCAGCAGATTTCAGGCTCAGGGATCGTGAATTGATGGCAAAGGAATCTATCTGGAGTGGGGAAGACTGATAGGTCTTGTGGAGGGAGCTCTTCCGGTAGCTGGGGATATCCAGGCTGGGTTCGGACTGGTAATCAAGGCTCCTGCCATCCTCTTCTATCAAAGCCCCTTGGCTGTGTCCCTCCTGCATGGTGATCTAAAAGAGAGGTGAATATGAGAAACAGAAGCCAAGGACTTGTCAGTACAGGTTTGCTCTTCACAGTAAGTGCATGGGAAGAAGAGAGCTGGAGGTCTTCTCTCAGATTCTCAGCCCAGCTATGACACAGGTGCATTACAAGGAATCTCCTGACTCCTGTTCAACATCAGCATTATCACATTACAAGGAAGGAGTTGCTATTCATAGTAAGTGCAAAATAATGACAGTAATAGATAAGTTAGCACATGGACACTGAAAACATTGAATGAGAGACCTAAACAGAGACTCAAGTCTCAGTCAAGGTAAATCAGATTGTAATCTGATAATACTGCCCTTGGAAAAACCGCTGCACTTAAAGAGTTTTCTACAAATAGTTCTTGAATTGAGGGATGTCTGGGTTTGTGTGCTGAGACAGAAATACTTTCTGCTTCATTTCAACACACTGGGGACCAGCACACTCTTATCCACTTTCCTCCAGGCTATGAATATTCAGTAATTCTGAATTTCTGGTCATAGGTCTTCAAAATTAGGCACGTAAGCTTAATTAAAGCAGAGAGGCTCCTTCCCACCATTTGGACAACAAAAGGAAGCAATTTTCTCTTTTTTATTGCCTGTGTAGGGGAAAGTGGTCAAATCAGAGAAGGAAGCAGAGGCCATAATTTATTTATGTGCAATGAAAAGAGATAGGACATTACTTTGTTTTACTCTATGAAAATTGCTTACAGTTCTGTTCACTTAAAATGTCATTCTGTGCTAAGCAAAATAATTTTGCTGTTATTTTTAAAGTTTGCCATAATGCACAATAAATTGGCTACACTGGCTCTGCAAGCAAGAACTATTGTCAGTTACATTTAATCACAAATGCAGTCAACACAGGCTGTTCTTTATCTAGTTTCTTTTAAAGGAAAACTATAAAAAAGATAAATTATGAAAATCTGGTTTATCATGAAGTTTTTTAAAGTTTTTTTTTTCTTTGAGCTAGAAGATAGAGAAATATGCAAAACAGCTCACTCTCTTCTAGAGCATGGTGCTAAATTTGGCCTTCTCTGGAAAAAGGAAACCAAGTGACAGCCTGTAAAGGAGGATGAGAGAGCAACAATGTGACTTTTGAGGATATTTGTGGTACTTATCCTTGTGTCCCGATCCCTCTTCCCTCACAGCTGTCACTGCTTGAAAGCAGAATTACCTGGACAGTCCGAAGCAGAACAGACAGCACTGCCCTCCTCACACAGGCCAGGCCCTTTCCCTCTGGACCTTATACTCAGGCTCAGCAGACAAACACGTGCCCTCCTACCAGCTTGCCAAGTGAACTCCATTTTAGGATATTCCCAGCTGACCACTAGAGAGTTGTGACTCCTATAAAACGGAACAAGTCCCCAGTGCTGATTGTATTCACACCAGTGAGCCCACAGCAACGAGGTTGCTTTAGGTCAGGATTGAAACAGCAGCCCCCAGAGTGAAGGTGCTGCACCCTGTTATCATTTCACAGCACTGTCCAGACTCCTGGCCTGATCAGACCCTCTGCTGTATCTATATCGCATCTTTGGCTTTGTACTGAATAAATAAAACAAGCCTGCCTTCCTTGGCTCTCTGACTTTTGGCATTATGACTCAGAATACCAGGGCTTACACAGCTCAAAATTGCTGGATGATGCCTGTAAATAGAATATGTTGAATTGGATGTCAAGCCATTTTTCATGTAATAAAGTGAAAATGATAGGATATTAAACTTTCTGGACACAGCAAATACACTGTTTTTCTTGTGTTCCCTTTCACAAGCCCATTTTTTCTTCATTAAGTGGCCAAGTCCAGAGAATAAGATTTACCGTTACTGCAGTAAGACTAAAACTTGAACTTGGTGGTAGCTGGAATTCCACCATCTATCACCACCTTTCTTTACAAAGTGAGAAGAGTTCATGAAAAGCTTTTTTCAGCATTTAAGGAACATTCTGTCTTATTACAGCATTGCTGCAGTCAATTATATTTCTCTACCACATTTTCCTTTCCTTACTTCATTCATAATACTCCTTCCTATCACCCCCTTCTTGTTATTCCAGGGGTGACACTGGAGGACCTGATGAAATTAATTTTAAGAAAACTGCTCTGTGTGGTATGTGTGTTTTAAGGGCATCTCCACTGGTGTGTGAAGGTTTGGACACATTGCAAACATACAAATTAGACCAGTGATTTTCAAACTGCTGTTCTCAGGTCCTGGGGGCCAAGGAATATTTTCAATAAATCCATGAGAAATAAGATTCAAACCTCTTAAACAACCTCTTTTCTCTTAAACAACAGAGAAAAACGTCAAAATTCCAGAGCAAATTTCTCTAATTGTTTGGTTTTCTTGGTAGGAGAAAACGATGCCAAGCACTAGGAAGGTCTTTTTACCATATAACCCAAATGTGTCAAAAAAGTGCTAAGGCAGGTCAAACATGAGGAGTCTTCCACTAATTTTAACTAAAATACCTCTTTGGATGCTTTAAAAGTTCTTTCTGTTTTGCAAGCTGACATTTTAAGGAATCAATGAGCATGCTGACTGTTGGCTGAAGGGTGTGATCCAGAGAAGCGCTCAGCGCGCCCAGCTCCCTCTGAAGGGAATGTGAGGTGGCACCTGTGTCAGGAGAAGCCAATGGAAGGTGACACTTCTCAGCATCTCAGGATCAGGCCAAGACCCTGGCACAGCAGCAGCACACGCCTGGCAGCAGGGCAGACGTGTCAAGCTCAACAGAGGAAAGCTGTGATATCAGACATGCTTACATGAGGAACACAGTGAAAATAATACACTGTCACACAATGATGCCAAGTGTTGTTATTTGCTTTTCCACTCTGACATTCACTGGAGCCCTGCAGTGAATTTATCCTCAGCTCCATGCTGGCCTGTCTGGGAGCAGATCCTCCCAGGCTCGCTCACCTGCTCGGCCGTAGCGTGGTAGTGAACTTTGGGATTGTTGCTGAAAGCCGGTCGATACTTGTACATGGCAGGAGTAGGAGGGCTGATAAGTTTGGGTGAAAGGCCACCTTCTGCAAAAGAAAGAGAAATAAAAAAGCCTTTCCATTAAAATGTGTGTGGATGGAAAGCTATCATCTATAATTCCTTGCTATCCATGGTCCTCAGCAAACAGATCTGTTCTGGAAAGAATAAAACTTGCAGTACTTTTGTTCAGAATTCCACCAAAATCAATGGGGCCCCTGTGGAAGTAAGAGGACACTGCTGTCAGATCAGCAATGTAATGAGAAGAACAAGATAAACATTAAGTGGGGTGACATATTTTGGTTAGCAGTAATTTTGCCTAATTTGATATACTAGATATTTGGGTTGAATTCAGCTACTAGGTCTATCTGGGAAAAAAGGGGTTTTTTAATAGTATCAAAGTATTAAGTTTATATTTTCATAAATGAAATAATTCCGTTTGCAGTGCCTAAGCATTTTTTGCTAATATTTCTGACTTTCTAGTTCAAAATTATGTTTTTCATTTAAAAATTATCAAAAATTTAAGAAGCGGTTTTGTAGAGTTTATAAACTCTGCAAAACTGATATGAAAAATCCAGCCTAGGCTTGAATGAACCACTTCAAGCTGGCTTTTTTTTCTCTTTCCTGCTGTTAATGCCCCTAACTTGGAACTCCTATAAATAGAAAAAAACCCCTTCAACCAGATCCCATTACTGTTTTGAAAGAATACCAGAAGCCCTTTAAAGAGGCTGAAATATTTTCTTATTAATAAAAATAAAACACTGATCATGCAACTATACCTTCACTGGCGCCCAGCTGCCCTTTTAGCTCAGAGTACTTGTTTGGATCTCCTTTGGGTGGGAGAGGTGGTTGGACCTCCATACTTTTATCCTCCAGACCTTCCAGGCTAATTTTAGACTGAAAATGATAAAAAATAAAATCAATCATTGCATGAAACTTGGTTAAATTACAGCATGTGTTAGAGTGTTGGATGTACCACAGAACAAGAACTACTTATACCTATAATGACAAGCAAGATTTAGCATCCACTGCAGACAAGGACTGTCACATGTACAATCAGCATGTCATAACAAGCCAGTATAATTTCAGCTGCACTCTCCTGGTCTGCTTGGCATGCTAAATACTGTTATCATCACACTAGTTACTATGTGGTAGGAGACAGTGGTGTTTTCTAACATTTTTGAGTAACTTTTCAGGTAGCTCTCAGCAAGCACCTAACCAAAGACTGTTAGAAGCAACTATCCACAAAAATCTTACAAGTTGGCTTCTTTTGAATCCACTGCTTTTTACAGGACTAAACAAATCCTCTCTATTTCATGACAGGAGAAGCTGAAGAGAGGAGATAAGAGAACTCAGCTTCTGAGTCAATATTCCTTTCACTGGACCACAAGCATTCCTGCAGCCTGGAAGCTCAGAACATTAGTCAGTAGAACAGCTGACCCAGTGGTACACCAAGAGGTGACAGCCCTTGGGACAGAAAATAACCATTGCAAAGAACAGCCACTGCTGCCAAAAGAAGCCCAGAGGCATTCCATTCTAGAGCTGCCTGTTACTCACTGTTGCTGGATCAAGAGCTGCTGCTTCTGAACCTGGGTTACTGTCAGAGGATGAAGTGTATGACAAGAACTCAATCTCTGTGATTTTCTCCAAGAAATTCATCATCACCTCAACGAGATTTGTCAATGACAGACTCGTTCCCAGGCCTGATAATGCTCAATCCCTGCCCTTCAAAAGCAGCACATGAAGGCTGCCTTACCTTGCTCCGGTTGAGGTTGGCTTGGATCCCATTGTCACTAATCTTCACGGTGATCTGTCGCTCAGATAAATCAGGTCTGAGGAAAGGAGGCTTCACACTCACAGCTTGCTTTCTCTTGGGCTCTACTACGTACCTGATTAATTGTGCAACAGTCATCATTAAAATAAACAATAACCTAAGAACAAGACTCAGAGACAAGAAAACCTTCCTGCTTCCAGGCTGTGATTTACGGATGTGTCAGAGTCTAGGTAAGCAACCTCCATTTATTTCAACAGATGTAATAATTAAACAGCAGTAAAAAGATCAGTGGGGTTTCTTTTTAGTTAGCAAACAGAGAAGACGCACTAAAAGAAAGCAATTTTTGAAGCACTGATGGACAAGAGCATGCAGAGAGCACGAGAGGCCTATCACCAACAGAAGGGACTGGATCTTACTTAGTGAACATGGAACAGCTGCCCTGCAGTGGAAGTTGCTGACTGGGGGAATAAGATTCAGCACATGGGGAGTTACCATGGAGAAGATGATGTGCTGCCAGTTCTAACTTACCACATAGTGACTTGTTTCTGAGGCATGTTTAGTGTTCAAATAAATGGAGGTAAGAGAGACAGACAGGTCTACAGGAAGCAACAAATCTAAAGAGAAATGGCTCACTTTAGATATCTAATTTTGTTCCAGTGGAAGAGAATTCTGTAAGTGCAACTGGCCAATGCCTAAATATCAACACACACAAAAGCTTTCTCTGCTTTGGGTAGTGAACAGGACATTCTAGTAGTGAGGGCTCAGTGACTTTCAACATACAGGACAATCTGAACAGGTTTTCATAAAACACAAAAGTTCTGCTTGCTGCAATTCTCTGAATAGCCATGATGATGGTACTTACACCCCTCTTGTAATAGGAGTGTCTCACAGCTTCTAATATCTGGTTCTTCTAATGTATCTTGTTTTGATAAGTTTGAGAAGCAGCTACGCCAGTGTCTTTACATTAACACATGCAACGGTCCTTTAGGACTTCTGTGTTGCATAACAAAGGGGGAAACAAAGGCAGATAATAGTGTCAGGGTCTGGAATTGCTCAAGACCCTGAAAAGGCTCAAGTAAGTCTTGGCATAAGATTATTAACATGTTTGCAAACTGGGAAGCTCAGCACCTAGGGTATTTATAGTCTATCTGATCTACTGCATTAAGATCCTCATTTCAAAATGTGAAACAATAAATCTATTTCCCCCAAAATAGAAAGCCATAAATAAAACCCCAAGTACCATGATGTAGACCTCATTGATAATCTGTTTTATGATAATGAAAGTGCCAGTGAGATGGAAAACCATAGCAGCCTTAAATTAGATTTAAGTCTTAAGAAGAAAGGCTGATTTTAGCTTCCTTCCTTTTCTCCAGCAGACTGGACTTTGGCTGTACAGTGTGAGAAGTCACATGGGGAGTATGAAAACATGGAAACTTACCTTGTTACTGAAATCCACTGGATAAACAAGCTGTTGAAGACAAGGGTATCATCTCTAGACACAATCTGACATGTTCATTCCAAATAAATATTTCTGGGACAAAGGTTGTGAATTACATGAAGAAAGCAACTGCTTGGATGGGCTACAGTCATGTAACAGGGAAGCAGCTACCACAGAGCTCTGCCATCAGGAGTGTTTTGCTTTACTTTCCTCTTAATTCATCAATGATGTTTGGCTTGTGAGCCCCAGCAAGCACATTTTCTTCCTCTGTCCCAACTAGCCGACCTCCCTCACTCCCAGCTGAGAGCACTTCTCTTACCTGGGAGCCAAGGGGCTGCAGAGCACATGTTCCACGTTCCCACAGCATCCTCGAGTGAAAGGATTCACTCCCCCACGGAATTTGCCTGTCACCTGGAAACATATTCAGGACAGTGCTCAAACCTCTGGTTATATAAAAGTCACCATCCAACTCTCAGAAAGCCAGGAACAAGTCTGCCTTGCTCTGACCCTTCTGTCCTTCCCAAACAGATCATTTTTCTTCGAGTGCTGCACTTCCTCCCTGCACCTCTAACACACCACCTCCATCAGCTAATTTCAGCCAGGAGGAACTCAACGAAAGATCCTGCCCAAAAGGACAGTGTGCTCAGTGTGACTGGGTTTCAGAGTGGACACGTTCACCTCTCCAAGCTGCTCCTGCGTTGGATGTGTGCCCGCTCTCGGCCAGACGTCCTGTTTCAGTCCCTTTTCCCATCACTTCCACTCCTCTGCCTTGGCAAGTCCTCTCCAAACCAACAGGAATGTCAAATCAACGTTTGTAATGCTGGATGAGAGCAATGTTTCCTCCCCAGCAGATCCCATCCCTAGCAGCAATCAGTACAAACCACTGCCTTATGCAGGAGGGTGCCAGGAACTCCCCGGTGATTACAAGGTTTGCTTGGAAATGAGCAAGTTTAATAAAAGCCAAGCCTCATTAGACTAGCGGGATCCATTCAGGCCTTCATAAGCATTATAAAGAGTTTGTGCTGCACAGACAGATACTTGAAAGTAACCATATGGGGATAAATAGCAATAAAGCCAGGGAGATTAATAGTGATTGCCACTAAAAGCATTACTGTTGCTGTTTGCAAGTAAGGCATTTTAATCAGCTCATAGTTCTGATCTAGCAACAAGTTTACAGAGTACCAGAAAAACTTTAATTACTCACACATAAAATAACAACGATTAAATGATTTTGCAATATATTATGCTGGCCTTGTTGATATAACATAAAATGCTTTAAAAGGCCAAGAGAGATATGTTAGAAGTTCTGAGAGTTGGAAGAGTAACCTGATGACTAAAACACGGGCCTGGGCTGTTTGGCACATCTGCATTCAATCCCAGGCTCCAGCTAAATCGTGCCAGATGCTGGCAAAGCACTTCACATCTCTGTGCCCATTTTCTCAAACACAATATGAAAATAAAATTTCTCTAACTCACAGATTACAGTGCTAATTATATCAATTTGGTTTCTAAAGTAGTTTGAAATCCACTGATAGAAAGCAGTCTCAGAAGGAAGGGTATTTATTTACTCTATTCAGAAACTAAAAATACCAGAATATAAGCAGATGTTGGTTTATGGGTTATTTTGATTCCATAAAAGAATTTCAAAGGCATTCAGAAAGCTCACAAACATCTAAACTCAGCCACTATGCACTTTTAAATCACAGTCTGCCTACTATGAATGCTCAGAACTTACAAACTCCAGAATGAGCAAATAGAAAAAATTTGCAGCAAAACCCCAAAAATGTCTGTACCACTGGCCTATAAAATGTACTGGGAAAAGAAGACAAGCGAAACTGATCATACTGCAGCTGGAAAGCTGACAGCAGATAACCACCACTGTAAGAAAAGAGAATCAACACTGAGACTGCAGGGGAAAAGTGAGTGTTTCAGAACAGTGGCAAAGCCAGCAGCACACCTCCTATCCATCACTCCTGGTCTGGTGCTCTAATTACTGAGATATGCTTCCTTTGAAAGGCACCTGAAGGCAGGGAACATCCATCCTCCAGTTACAGACAGCCACTACACATGACTTAACAGAAATTAAGACCAGATTATACCTAATTTTCAGAATGGCATGGGAAGATGAATTAAATCTCAAGCGGTTTGGTAGCTGAAGGAAACCAATCCAAGCTAGGATACATTTTCCACCAGTTATTTCAATCAAGTTAAATGAGAAATTCTTAAGCTTCTCATCATTAGTACAGCCACAAACACAAGAAGTTAAATTTTACTTTTTTTAAAGTTAAGTTTTTCCTCCTTTCTCAGCCTAAAATTTTCACAGACAGTTTATATCGCTGCACAAAACCAGGCCTAAAGCAAACCACGATTTGGGCTATGAGACCAAAATGCCCTGAGTTTCATGCTACTATTGTAAGCACTATCAAGCCTGACACTTGGCCAAAATCACTTTCTAAATGAAGAGCAGATGATTCTGAGCAGGACAGAGAAAAGCATTTGAAGATGACAGCTATGGAAGCCTCCTTTGTTCAAAGGCCATGTTAGGCAACAGTTCAGGATGACTTCAGAGTCCTTGCTTATGTAAACCTCCCACACTATTCTGGATAAGAGTTTTTATTGTCTCTTGTGGGATAGGAGACAATGTCATCTCAGTTTACAAAGGCCTGGCCTCAGACAGATGTCTTCAATGGCAGCCATACAGCTCCATAGGCATGAAGCCACCAGCCCCCAGAACAGTCAGAACAGCCCAGAGTGAGCTGGAGAGCACCCATGGGTGCAAGGGCAGCAAAAATGCACCTGAAAAAGAAACAAACTATAAGGGAAAAGAAGTGCCATGGGGAGAAAAAGGTGAAAAAAGCCCAGATGTGAGGGGTGCTTTGGAGCTGGAGCTGTGAAAAGGTAAAGCACCAGAATGCAGTTACTCAGCCTTGGGAATGTGGCTGAAAACACTGTGTGCAGCTGGCTGGCAGTGGCTGTCCCAGTGCCAGGAGTGCCCAGTGCCCCTTAGGAATGGCAGGGACATGCCACTGATCCCATGACTAGATCTCTATCACCCACACCATGCCATCGAGGTGCACATGCATGTGGGTCTGGATCACCCACACACGGGCTGTGCATTATGGACATTTGAGTAACTGCAGGGGAACTAAAATTTTACAGGCTTTTTGGCACAAGATGGCATATTGGCACTTGGTTTGGAGAAGCAAAACAAGTTGTGTCCAACAGCACTGTCTGTGTGTGCTCATACACATGAGAACAAGAGAGAGACAGAGAGAGATAAAGAGCCAGCTCAGAGCTTATTATGTGCAGTGTGGGCTTGCTGGGGGAGTTCAAAATACCAGGAGACAGGGAAAAGGCATGATTTAATCTTTTCCTTTCTTTCTTTCACTCAATCTCATGGATTGTTCAGTCTGACTCATAAAGTTTGAACTTCTGGGGTTGATGGTACTCATTACATAAAACCTATTTCGAGGCCATCAGTAGATTTTAAATGATAAATAAACCTGGGGTGATCCTCTCTGGCTAGAAAGGGGAAATCTTTGTCTCTAGTGCTTTAAAAAAAAAATCTGAAAATAAAAAAATAGGCAATCTTCCTATATCTTCACAAAAGCTCCAGTAGGAGTGTTACTGCTAAGATTTGGATAATTTTTTGCTTTACCCAAGCTGACTTGCTGACTTTTCTTCCCAACTCAACACCTCAAACACAGAGAAAGGGTTGTTTCTTACCTGTTCGTTCGTTGTGCGCCCTCGGGCCACTAGAACAATATGGAAGCCAGTGAGACCAATGACTGGAATGAAGAATAACCCAGCCACACACATGACAGCCATTCTGTAGCCAAGAGTTAAAGAAATTGGGATGAGTGAAGGGAAAAAGAGGCTATGGAACACAGAGAGAGGAAAAGGAGAAAAAAAATCTTGGAAAAAGGGGAGTGTCACAGAGTCATAGAATGTTTTAGGTTAGGAGGGACCTTAAAGATCATGTCGTTCCAGCCTCTGCCATGGGCAGGGACACCTTCCACTAGCCCAGGTTGCTCCAAGCCCCATCCAACCTGGCCTTGGACACTGCCAGGGATGGGGCAGCCACAGCTTCTCTGCCCAACCTGTGC
>JAWWEE010000034.1:7144480-7174514 GCA_035221455.1 Xenops minutus | reverse complement strand
CACCTTATCACCTGCCGTTTCGTCCCTCGCCTGTCGCTACAGGGCTTTGCAAATGTGGGAAGATCCCTAGAGCCTGCACAATGGATTTTTTAGGTGAGATGCAGCGTGCGCAGAACTGGCCTCACCCTTTACTCCTAAGGTTCATCTGCCAGGGCCAAGTGAGCCTGGACGGTGACAGCGAAGTCCTCAGGACGTAGGTTTGGTTAGAGTATCCTTCTCTTAGATGGATGGCCTTAAAGGGATAAGTGAGATCCATCTGCCCAGGTTTGAAGTTAGAGCTGTCCTTCTCCTAGGATGGTTGCCGGGAGGATAATGAGCCCATCCTGCCCATGACCCCTAATTACCACTAGCCCAATAACCACTACCTGTAATTATCACTACCGCTAATAACCACTACCACTAATTAACACAACCACATATTACCCCTACCCCTAACCATAAACCTAACCCTAACCCTAACACTAATTTGTAGTTGGTATAATTAGTTAGCAATGAACACTAAGATATTATGGTCTCAGCCTAGACTGTAAATCAGATTTTTCAGGGCAGCCCCAATTTCAGTAACTTAACACTTTTCATTAATTTTGGTGTAATTACCAGCAATTCACTCCACAGAGCCAATCCTGATTCATACCCGAAACATTCAGAGCGCCACCAAATTAAAAAAATATTCAAAAATGAGTAACAAATCTGGGAGTTTGATTGAGGCCCTCTTCAACAAGCTGGGTTTCCACAGCCCCAGTTCTATCATCAGTCCAAGTTCTATTTGCCACAGAACCTGTAAGCTCATATGATATAGCCAAAAATGTACTTATTTCCAGTTTCCAGAGGCCTGAGCAGAAAAATATATTGACATAGTAATGTCTCTACACAAAATCTCATACTCTGATCCATTGACACAGAGCAGCCAAGTCTCATGATTTTATAACATATTTTAGGATTTTTGGAGGCTTCCTTAAAGGAATTGCATAATTTCATTAGAATCTCAGCTTTTGTATTGCTTACTTGTTGTTTTGGTTTTGAAGTAAATTCCTAACTATCAGATATGTGCTAACAAGCTCGAAAACCCAGAAGACTAACCCTGATTTCAGTAACAGAAAGCAAATAGACTGATTATATATTCATTTTCAATTCACTCCTACAATTTCTGAACTCCTTGCACTGGCAGCCCTGCGGGCGGTGGGGGGTGGTGACAAGCCTTTTTCACATGCACACTGATGATCTGAAATAACATCTCCTCTCTTCCCAGCACTAGTATTTATAGTCTTTTCCATCTTTTTCCTTATCAGTTTGCTTCCTTCACACATCTAAACTCCTACTCCATCACTTTCTTCCAGGATGAATCCATCCCTTTTCTCGTCCTTTCCCCACTCCCCTTGTTTCCAGCATCTTCCAGACAAGGCACAGGCACAGCACAGAGATTTAAGGCCAAGGCCACAAACTAGGAGACAGAAAAGTGGTGAGCTGTAGGAATTCCTCCTCTTCCTGCTTTGCTCCTGACTTCCTCATGTAAAGGGAGATGGAAGGGAGGGAAGGTGATGAGGGAGCTTCTACTTGATCTCCCTGTGTGTTTCTTCTTTACATGTGAAGTCCAAAATGAAGAACTTGATTGCAAAAGGGAGTTAGAGAAGTGCCAAGGAAGGTATGAATGGACAACACACTCAGTACTGATGACTCCCAGGGCATGGTGATGTCCACTGCAGGCTCTGCTCTGAGGGAACTGCCCTGCACAAAGATACTGGATTCTCAAACTGAGATTTTCAAAACTGAACAACTTTATTTGGTCTTTCCTCCTAGCAAAGGCAGAGAGCAGTGATGCATTCAATAACTTCACATCCCAAGCATGTTTAATTAACCACTCACTGCTAGCTCTGCTGAGATAAAGAAACTAAAAAGTCCAGGAAACTCCTTAAGTTCTAGGTGCTTAAGTTCTTTTGAAGCTCACTAGCATTTGTACCTTTAAGCATCTACACACTGAGTGAGTTGAACTTGCACAAGTGACTGAATCTTGCCTTTGCATGAATTTGCCTTTACACACAATTATTTACTTAACTGGAGTGCTGAAACACTTAACCAGGGGTTCAGAATCTTCAGCTGAAAGGAATGGCAGACAGATGCTTATCAGTAGACCCTGCCACCTGATGAAACCTGGCACTTGCTATTCAGGGAAGCTAGCAGGACAGGTACCTTGCTCTTGCCAGGTAGCAATTCAAAATAGATATTGAATTCAGTGAATAAAGGTGAAAAAGCACAGCTTGCAGACAGCACAGATCCACTGGTTTAGACAGACTGCCTAGAGCAGTCTCTGCTGCAAACTGCATGTGAATAATTATTGGAAGACAGATAAAATGAGGTGATAATTCTCTCATTAGGACGTGTTAAAAGAGATAGCTGCACTGTGGCTCCCAGTATAAAAGCTGAGCGATCTTTATCCTATTTAATCAGCTGTGAATCAGTACTAATTTAAGCGGGAATACATTCCTAAATGTATGCATTTTTAGACACTCTAAGGCAAGCCTTAATCATTATCTTTTCTAGCCCTCAATGCTTTTGCATTTCATTTAAGGTATTCTGGAAAGTCTGTTTTGATGAAACTGTTTTGGAAAGTTTAGCCTCTTCCCTCTTCCATGCTCTGCTACCTATTGTGAAGACAGTGACTTAAATCCAGTGTGCCAGCATGACACAGAGGATAGCAATCAAAAATCACATCACTCAGGAGAGCTATTCAAGGAGAACCATCCTATGCAACCCTGTGCCCTCGACTGCCAGTCTGAGCAAGTGCAAGGACAGATGACACCTCTGAGAGAGCTGGAGAGTACCCAGCATTTCACTGCCATCCCACTTCTACTGCCAGCTGAGTATAATAGATAAAGTCTACAAGAAAGAATACAAGAAAAACAAAGGGGGATTAGTTAGCAACTAGTGTGTTTGGATACCTGGAACCTCCTTTGGCTTGGATTTTCAAACCCACCCCCTCACACACACAACAGTCCCATTCTCTGTTACCTCGTGGGAAAACTCCAGGGTCCATGAAAGTTGCCATGCTGAAGTTTGCCAGTACAAACAAGAACACGAGCCCATTGTATACTGGGATGGCTGGGGAGATGGCTTTTGTCAACCAGGGGCACCTGTGGAGAACAAAAGTTTCGGGTAAGGGCTCTTTCAGCTCTAACATGTAGTTCTTCCCATTCACCATCATCACACAGAGCAGTCCTCTCACGGCCCTCCCCACGAGCCATGCAGCAAGGCTGAATTTGCAATGTAACAGAAATTTCCACAATGCCAGTTTCAGCGACCACTGCAACACTCTCTGTAAAGCTGCTTTGTTCCAGAGCACAGAAAGCACCAATTGTTCAAAGGACTCATAGGGCTTTGCCACCCTATAGCCTTATTTGTAACCTGGCATTTTGCTGTTCTGCGTAAAAGCTTCATCCCATTGTTGCATTTCTGTTACCTTCTCTACAGCCTCGTTGCAGCTGGTGTTACTTTCAGTTTTCACTAGTGTAAAGCAGAATAGGATTCAAACCACTGATCCCCAACGCAGGGGCAAAGAGAATCACACTCACTTCTCACTAAGCTTCCCTTACTGTTTTTCAACACTCAGAACCAACACTACAAAACATCTCCTTGAGGGAAAGTTTTGTGAGACCAAACACAGGCTTTGCAGGTGTCAGCAGAAAATAAAAATGCAGTATCAAAACAAAAGTTTTGATGGCATCTCACACACGTGCAGTATTCAGAAACACCAGAAAGACCTGTTGCTCACCCAGTAAGTGTAACCAAGAGGAACTGAAGATAAAGGGTAAAAGAGAAAAAAATAGGATACTTTGGAAAGAGTATGAGGAAATGGCTGTTAGTTATAGGAAAACTGTTCTAACTGCCAAGGAAGAACACTCCCCACCAGCAGAGAAGGGCAGAACCGAGGCAGCAAAGAGCCTGTCCTGCAGGCAGCTTCACACAACAAAAAGCAGAGTGCATTCACTCAGCCATTCACAGCCTCTCCAAACACCAGCCCAAACCTACTTCTCGTGTCTGAAGAAGGAGGTTGGGTGTTACAGGGTTGCCGAAGGAAAAAAATCTGATCAATCTCATGACCCTTGCAAATATAAATACAGAATAAGGTGGGACCAAGTATGTCTTTGAAAAAAGACCCCCGACTGAGTTGCTCCTTAGATTTCCACCAGGGGCTCCTCCAAAGCTGCTGAGCAGCCACTCAGAGCCAATGCCTTGCTGCCATTGGCATAAATCATACACTGGCCCACGTAGTCCGGGTTGTATTTTGCCTGAACTACATCTACAGCTGAACTTGGTTGTCTGCCAGGCTGAAGTCTGTGGAAAGAAGGAAAAAACAACAACAAACAAGCAGCCTTCTTCCAAATCTAATTCACACTGGGTTTGCTACTGATAGGCTGTTTTGAACAGCTGAGAATGGTGTTATTGACCTTGAAAGGACACTGTTAAACATGCTCTTGTGGCCACTGTTAGAAGGGCACCACATTTTCTTCTTCCATTTCTTTGTGAACACACAGGAAAAGATTGTTTTGAGCTCCTCTCCTCTTCATAGCCAGGCTTTTAACACTGAACTGCTGCAAACTGCTTTTAAAAGGACCTCTCCTCGTGTGTGCTTCAATCAGCCTGACGTGGAGTGAGGAAAAGATGGACAAGTCCCGCCCAAGGTAAATGAACTGTAAAGCCAAGAGCAAGACATGTCTGTGGCCAGGGCCAAACCTCCAGGCTGACTAGGGGAGAAGGAAAAAACAAAGCTGAAGACAGCTTGACACCATGAGGTACCCTAAGAACCTTCCATTTCCCAGGAGGTGGAATTTCAACAAGCAAGAGAGGTCATACTGACTTGCTGCCATGCTCAGTTTGCCTCAGAGCAGCTGCCAGTGTCTGAAAACCAAAGCAAGGCAGAAGTTTCTCGTTGGCCAGGAAATGTACTGCAGTGACCTTGCCAAGCACTGTCACTAACAACGGTTTCTGCCACATCCCTTGGAGGAAAGTAAAATAAATCCTGAAGTAAGCAGTTACAGAATCAATTCTACTCAGGGAAGGGTTCTTCCTTCTAAATTATAGTAAAATTAGATTCAGTAATGGACTGAGTTA
This sequence comes from Xenops minutus, assembly GCA_035221455.1. NCBI lineage: Eukaryota > Metazoa > Chordata > Aves > Passeriformes > Furnariidae > Xenops > Xenops minutus. Next base: position 7,169,408 of record JAWWEE010000034.1, on the reverse strand, counting down.
ATTTCTTCCCTTGAAGGAACTGCCCACACAGAGAAAGATTATGAAGTTACCCATTGCTTGTCAAGCATGGAGGAGAGATTTCCTTGGCAGTAAAGTCACACAAGTTGGCAAACTAAAGGACAGGAAACCCTTTCTTACACATAACTAGTTACTCTGAACAAGATTATAATGAGAGAGACTGTCTCAGATGATTAATGTAGGCATTTGTTAACATTCTCATTTGTGATTTACTTTGTCATGTTCCCAACAAATATATCAAAATATTAGGAAAAACTTTAGCCATAAGCTAAACCGAACAGCTCATTTAATGGGTAAATAGTGTATCTGAAAAGACTTCACGGAAGTTGAAATAAAGGATAGGGTGAGTCACTGCACATACTAGCCACAAGGTCAGTTCACAATCCTTCCAATTCTTCTTCCCAGAATCTTTATGCAGCATCACAGATTACACAAAATTAGATCGAACAAAAGGGGTCTCATTTGTACACTAGACTGGCCAACAAAAACAGATGTGGAGATCAAGTCCTGGCTTGTAACTGTAAAAAGGTCTAAAAAAGAAAACAAAATTGATAGCAGGATTCACAAAAATTATGTATCCTCCCTGTCCCTCTCCACTAATGCCCACATAGTTTTAGGCAAAATAACAGAAAATCTAATCCAAGCCTAGCAGGTTGTTTGATCACTAATTCATCATGCAAAAATCTGGCTTCTGCACCTCTGCCTCAGGAAGGAAACTGCAGAAATGTTTGAGCAGGACTCATAGTGAGTTTCTTTTTACTTTCTGCATATCCTTTCTACAGGAGATCTGCTTCCAGCAGCAATTATGCCTGTCTGTGGGACAAACCTAGCTGAACTTCTCATTTGCTTTTTCCTAACAGAAGTTTTTTGTGAATCCAGATAAACAACACAGAAAATTCAAAGCTTTCTATGGTTGGCAAACCCAAAATTTCAAGAGGTTACAGTCTTGTGTCTTCAACTCATCTCACAGTGGAATTATACAGCAAGAAGGATACCACAACTTTTATAGGGCCATATAAATTATGTAGAGCAAGAGCAGTGTATAATCCCTTAATGGAGCACCACCAGATCTTTTTCTGAGAGAAAAAACTAACCAGAGCTTTTCTATTACAGCTTCAGAATTGTCAAAGAAAGCTGTACCTTTTGTGTTTGCTGGAGCACCTGCAGAATCACAATTATTTATATTATATATATATATATTTCCTATTCCAAGTTACTTTGCATTCTTCACTTGAACCAGAAGACCTACAGGTAACCAGCCACGCTACATCAAAAACTGCTCAAGAGAGAAACTTCCCTTGGCTTTGTTTCCTGCAGAAATCCAGAGCCAGCACACACCACCATGGCAATACCAGCCGTAATTACGGATCTCCAACTCTTCCGAACGAAGCACACAATTACACAGGCAGCATTTCCCTCATAATTACACTTCTCTGACATAGAGTGATTCTGTTCATAACTCAGAGGAGAATAATTCAGGGTGACAGATTTAATCTCATTTATCCTATTTGCTCTTGAAACCCTATCCTAATAAAACAGAAAGTTAAAAAGATTAACAAATAGGATCACACAACTTGCTAGATGTCAGAGAGACTTGGCATGATCAGCTGTCTTCCTCTGCTAAATTAAACAACAAATAATCCTTTCTGCTTTTTTGCTTGGTGCTTTGTAGCGAGACATGTTTGTGTCTTATAATTATAGGTCACCTATAACTAAGTAATTGAATAAGACATTTTTCTTGAATCCTGCTCTAAACGAAGACTTGGTGTTTTTCATTAAAACCTTACACATGTTTAGAGCCACAGAGGATGGAGTCTGGGATTTCAGGAACCAGGTTTTGGTCTTGGCTCTCACACTGGCTTGCAGAGTGACCAAAATCCATCTGCTTCCCCCACTGACCCAGTTATTTTGCAAATGAGACCAAACTACTGCCAGACCATCTTCCCCACTGCAGGACACAGAAGGGATCACCTTTGATTTTAAAAATCCCAAAGCATCTCTGTAGGGCCAGGCTGATGGCTCTGGTGTTCACTTCCCTGGAGCTCTGCTCTGGGCACCCACCACCCTCTCCTGACCTGGGCAGGAATGGGGCACACAGCTCCTGCTGCTGAGCTGTCACATGAAGATGTGTCTGTGACTCACCTGCTAAACAAGGTCAGTGGTTCACTTTACACCCTGCTATGGGCACCATATGTGAGCACAGGCTGTCTGGAGGCCAGAAACAAGGAGCAGGACATGGAGCAGGAGGCTACAACCCTTCCCTTTCTTGAAGCTACTTGTGCAGTGCACAGAGAAGATGTGGGAACCTCAAGAATACAGATGGGCATCCAAACTTTGGATGCTTATCCACACCTAATAAGAAGACCCCAATGATTGTCAAACTGGCTGCTCATCTGCCCCTAATATTTGATCTGAGATTACCACACAACCTTCCCTCAGCCTCAGACAGATGACTGATGTGCAACAAAACAATTTCTGCACAAATCACAAGGCATGGGGTTATAACACGGAAAAAAAAGCGCCTATCTTAAATCTACTTCTTTCACCATTACAGTGGTAAAATGGTAACATGAAATAACTGATTCAGTGCATACAAGTAGAAGTAGCTCAGTGAAGTACAGACTAATTAGATAAGAGGGGTCAACAAGCAAACATAATTTGACTAAGCACAAAGTACTAATTTCACTGGAAAATTTCAAACAATGTCCATAAATCTGTAGCAGCCTGTCCTGGTTTGATTCCTCTCCAAGAGTTTCTGGCCAAACCCTAACTGTTAAAAACATGTGGGTACTGTAAAATCCATGTAAACAATTTCTAACATCTGACTAAAGATTTAACATTTCTAACAGCAACCCAACAGCCAGCAACCCCAGGAGCTGGACCTGGTCCTGGGCTGCTCAAAAGCTGCCCTGCCCTGTAAGGCATAACAGTCAGGATGGCTGGGAGAATACAGCAAAGAAGGGACAGGTAGAAAGAGGGAAAAGTCCTCCTCATCTAGCACTGTACCAGCTGGACCACACACAAAAGGGCTATCAACTGACTGATTCTGAACACCCACATAGTAGAAGAATTTGGAATTAGATGTCAACATTGTACCTTAAAGCCCATTCCACCAGTGTGCACAGGGGACAGAGAAGGTGCAAGCCAGCATCCTGAAGGCTGTACATGGCCCAGTCTGCACCACAGGGCAGAGAAGGGCAGAGCTCTTTTAGTCTTAGTGCCAATCTAATACATTTCTTCCATTTCCCAGTCTAGGCAAGATTTTTCCATTTATATGCTCTTTCCTATCCTGAAATCACAGAAAAGTACCTTTCTGGAATAGTAACAGAAGTAGAAAAAAATGCTCATTTTCCTTTTTTTGTCACTACCAAAGATAGCCTGGAGATTATTGTACATCTAAAAATACTTTCCAAGGTGCTGAGACATCTGTAGGTTTAACAAGGCATCACTGGGAACAGGAGAGAATTTATCTGAGTGTCATAACCAATGTGCAACAGAACAGCAGGTCTTGTGAAAATAGCAGGAGGTTCTGGATAGCCAAGTCCTTTGCTCAGCTCTGCACATGAGATTTTTACAAATGAACTGATTTCTGCACCATATCTTACTCACTGGCAAGACTGCAGATAATATATTGTTGCCATAGCACTCACTGTGAGTACGGCACTAGTGATAGAAAGTGATACCAAAGCAAAAGATAACAAATACAAATGTTACTAAAAAATGGGAAAAGGACAAGTAAACACTGGAGAATTTATTACTGAAAAGCAGTAAATTACAAGACCTGAGTGCTAAATGGAACAGCTCATGCTGGTCATAAATGGGAGCTACCAGAACACCCACTCTGAGTTTTCAGGTGCAGTTATTCATCACAATGGGCAAAAATCCCCCAAAATCCCACCACCAAAACCCTCATGAATTGAACTACAGAAGAACACTAGAGATAGAGGTTCAAATCCATCACCTGCTTAACTGTGTTTAATTATTCACAAGAAGTGTGCTGGGCTGGAATTCACTCACGTTTAACAAGAGCTGATGGGGTTTCAGTGAACTTTCCATTACACTCTGGACTCCAGCCAAAGGCTGGTGGTTCGTGTCTGGCAACGTACAGATCAGAGGAGCTAAATCAATTAAAAAGTCAACTTGAGATAAAATGGTCCTTGGTGAAAAATCTTACCTGGGCTACACATCACCCCCGAAGTAAAATATACTCTACCCTTTTCACAGAGCTGCTTGAAAGCTCTGGATCATGTTCCCTTCCTCCCTTTTGGAACAGTCTCCAAGTATCTGAGAAAAGACTCTATAGTCATGTGACCTCATGCAGGAGAAATATACAGAAGGAACAAACATACTAATAACCAAATTTGAGTGAGACAACCACAGGGGTAACCACACCCATCAGCCTCAGGTTCAGAAGCTGACCGGCCATCCCAGATCAACTGCGCAGGCACAGGTTGACCCTGCAGCCAGCGGGCAGGACGTGCTCCTGTGAGCCACCCACACAGTGTGACTTTGCACCACTGGCACAGTGAGCAGACAGGGCTGGACTGGGCTGGACCCAATGCACAGGCTTTGCAGAGATGCTCTCTGCACGCCCAGTAGCTGCTGTGAGCCCAGAAAGCTGGTGGAGAAGCCCCAGGCACAGCCAAGCCATGGGCTACTGCCGGCAGCTGCACTCCCAGCAGCAGTGCTCGGGCAGGCAGGGGCTGGGCTCACCTGCAAACACGGGTCACACCTGCCAAACCCTGCTCTACACACTGCTTTGATATTTGCCCTGCACTGAGCTAACGACCTACCCAGAGTCCGTTTCCACTTACTAGCACATATGAAGGCCCAGGACAGAGTTTTTGTTTTGATACACCTCTAAGGAATATGCTGTAATAGTGCAGCAGCACTTGAAACGCCCAGCTCTTTCTTTGCACCTCAAATGGAAGGCATTCATTGCACATTGATTCTGGGGTCTAGACAGACTGGATTTCAGAGGACACAATAACATGTTTGTATTAGAAGAAGGATAATGTTCACATCAAAGTGAGGCACTAGGTCTTCACAGCACTTCCAGTGTCTAATGGGGATGAGGAGCATCACTCAGAGCAGCAGTAAATGCTCTGCTGCCTCAGGGAAAGAGCCGATTGCCAGTGTAGGGTAAATCAGAGCAGATGCTGAGTGCAGGTACACAGAGTGAGTGCAGAGATCCAGAGACAAACCCCTTTTGTTTCCTTTCTCAGCCCTCAACTTTGCAAAGCCTAAAATGCCATGCAAACTGAGAGTGACAAGGACAAGTGTAATCCAGGGCTTCTCAGACATGCACCAACCTTTTATCAGCATCATGCTGAGCAGCTGGAAATGAACCCCGCTTTTCCCAGCAGTTAATAAGAGAGCTGAGTGTATGGGTGGTCTTTGGGTCATGACAGAAAAGGAGGGCAGTAAGGAATCACTGCAAAATAACCACAGCAGGAGAGACACTAGTTGCCCTGTCACACCAAAAGTTTTAAATCCATTTGGTCAGAAAAAGAAGGAACTGCTGCCCAGTGAAATTCTTTTGCAGTTCTGTTGGCATATGGCTGGCCACCAGCACTGCTGTGCTGCAACAGCTCAATGGCTTTCAAGCCACAGAAAACTTGATAATGGGAAATTAGAAAATTACCTCAAAAGATGTCATATGAACCAATAATTCATAACACAGCAGAGTTCTCAGTGCATGTGGCTGCACTGTCCTGTCTGTGCTCCTCCTTGCACCACTCCCAGCAATAGTCACAGATGCCCAGACTGGTGTCCAAGGACAAAAATATAATTCACAGTGTCTGAAAGGGATACACACACTACACAAGCCATGTTTTTCTGAGCATTTTCGAAGACGCCATGTGTAATGCAAACTTGTGCTTCTAATTTCTAAACATCAGAATTATTCAATTAATGCCACATCTACTATAGCAGTGCTAGAAAGAGACAGCTCCTCATTTGAGTCCATCAGCATTCCGTTTCCCCGAGTAATGAAGAACACAATTTATTTGGTCACCACTAGTGCATGACCTTCCAGACCTCCCAGCAATCTGCAACACAGGTTTTTGTAGAATAGATGGAATTGCATTTGCCAGATCCCAAGATGGAAAAAAAGCACAGGATAGCTCCTCCCTGCCTGAATGCTGTTCTGTTTTCCCTGTTGTCTTCGTCTTGGTCAATACACGCATGAAAATGGCAATGCAGAAAGGTGAGGTGAGCTGCTCCCACAGAGTTGCTTTTTAGAACAAGTTCAAATTCTCAGCAGCCCAATTCTGACACATTGAGGTGACCCCAGCTACTGGCACAGAAGGATTTGTCCATTTTGCTCACTGTATTTCCCAACCACATACTGGCAGAACACATCTAGTACACATTCACTATTTGAATTCATGAGATAGTGGTCTAGTGGAAGCGAGGTAGTACATTTTAAGTATGTGGTGATGAGAGAGAGAAAAAAGTAAAGAAATATTATGAGATAAGGAGTAGGGCGGTGCCATCAGTGAAAAGATACAGTCTATATTACCCGTGTTGTAAAGTTAATTTGATTTTTTAGATATTCCTTTTCCACGTGAGCTCAGTAGAAAGAAATTAAATTTCACAGGATACCATCCCTTTACAATTCCTGGAGCAATTACCTAAATAAAAGACAGCATCTATTAGATTAAAGTATGTGCCACTTAAATTAACAATGAGCCAATATGCATAAGAAACGTTCAATATGAGCTCTGAACCCCGTGATCATGTCCTCAGTGGATTAGCAGAGAATGGGGTAACATAATGTGCTTTCAAAGTTCCAGGGAGAAAGAAGAAAAGCAGGGGACACCATCAGAGACAGCCCAGGTGTCTGAGCTTAATCCTGGGCAGCCTGGGTGTCAGGCTGCCTGTCACGGGGCTGCATCAGCGAGCAAGATGCCTCGTTAAAATGCTGCACTGAAAAAGGGCTGCAGGGGCTGCTTGGAGCAGCCTTGCTTCATGAACTGGCAGTGACCAGCCAGCCCTGTCAGGGATGTTGCATGGCCTGAGCTGGAAGGCCAGGAAGGGCCATCCAGCTGCAGATGAGCCTGACACTGCCACCACAACTCAGGTGTTTGGGGAGGGCACACAGCCCCACACCCTGCTGGCTCTGCCGAATCTGCCAGCTGCTCTTTGCAGGCAGACACAGAGACTGGGACAAAGGAGGGGAAGGAAAATCCTGTGAGGCTGCTGATAGCAGTTAAATCTCTTCCGCGAATGAAGAGTGCTGTTCAGGAAATTTACAACTAATTGAGACCAGAGGTTCTTGCAGACTTGTCTGGATCATGCATTGCCTTTGAAATCTGGAAACAATACCTGTCCATGGCCTGAATAACATGCTTCAGAGCTGCTACACAAGTTCTTTTATCTATACAATAGCTTGCTTATGCAGGGAAAGGAAGCCAGTTCCAATCTGAACTCCCTTGTTTGAAGATTTCTAGACACATGGTGCAGCAAAATGACTGCAGTTATTGCAAGGCTTCTCTATGTGAACCAAAAAGATTAGGGACTTCATATTTTATAGAAGATATGAACAAAACAAAGATAGAGGTACCTCTATTGCAAACAGATACAGAAGATAGCCTAGAAAGTGTAAACATTCTCACGTATCAAGTACTGGAGCAAATATGTAATAATAAAACAAAAGCCTCTCTTAGAATCTCATCTTTAATTTCCCTCTGGAATCTTCTTCTGAAGGGGTTTGATGGAAACCTGAACTGGGAGCATGATATTTATATACCTTATTTCTCACTACCCTGAAAAAGAACACTTGCATAGCTGGTGTAAAGGGGCCTAACATATTAAGATTTTAAGAAGGGAATAAAAAATCAAAATTACTTTAGCTGATTTAGAGAAAAATGTAAGAAACCTTCACGTTTCAACATATAAAACCAACTTTGCATTTGGAAAGAACCTGCCCCTGTGGCCACCTGCTTTGGGGCATTTTACCCCTTCTCAAGCCACCAGCTGGTACCAGTCACCTCAAGACAGGACATCAGAAGAGAATCATCAGTGATTCAGCCTATTTTGGCAACATCTTTAATCGTAAACTGGAACAGACCTAACAACTATGGACAAGGGAACAAATGAGAACAGGACATGACATCCAGTCAAGCCCCCTGCTATCACACAGCCCATGTGTACCATGCACTGTTCTGAAGCCCAGCAACATTTGACACACCACATCTTTTCTCTGCAGGATGGATGCAGCAGGAACTGGGGTCCTCCCAAATGGGTTCACAGCCCATTTCTTCTGGAGGAGTGGGACTGTTCTGGAGCACAAGGACACAGCTGAAAAATCCTCATTTCTTCCAGCAGAGGGTAGTGGGACACACAAGCCAGCAAGCCAATATTTAAGATTATATTGCAAACAGGAGGCAGATGCAGTTTCAAACAAAACCAAGGGTGCAAGAACAGAACGCCACTGCCCAGCCCAGTGGAAATGTTACAAAACTGAACACATTCCTTCATTTGCATTCATCAAATGAAGAAACACATCAAACTCAGCTTGTTCTCATTATGCCCACCCTTCTCCAGAAACAACATCATCTTCATTCCCCTTTCTAATTTCAGGAAAGGACACCCCCAGGCAGCAGGAGGGTCAGAACAGCCTTTTTGTGAACATCTCTACTACAAATCTGTTGGAACTAGTCTCCTTTCCTTGAGTCTCCTAGACTTTCAGGCTCTGTTTTGTCTTCTCTCCCTCCCACTGTCCTGTTGCTAAATGAAATGACAGAGCAGTAACATACACGTCCTCGTGCAGCAGAGGAACACCATGCAATTGCTGCTTTAATCTGCCATGCAAAGGCATTCTCAGGTGTCTCCGCAGCTCTGGAAGCCCTTGGGCAGCTCTGCAGACAGATGTCCCAGGCTCAGAGGCAAAGGTGACACACGTAGGAGCCTCATGGCTGTTCCCATGCACTCTCTCAACAAACACCGAGAAGGTCACTGAGGTACAAGCACAGTCACAGTCTTCTCAAACTACTAAATGACTGTTACCCCCCGGCTTAGATTAAGCGTTTCCAATTGTATCAGCACAAACCAAGTCCCAAGACTCCCCTGCCTGCACATCAAGGTCTGCAACATCTCTGCTCTCATCTAACAGGATTAGGGCAGGCTGGTGGAGACAGCTTCTCCTGCAGGGAAAAATCTTATTACAGAACCTATCAAAAACCAAAATGCTTTTGGGGAGCAATAAAAACCTAAAACAACCCACAGTGACTGTCACATTAACAGTAATTTTTTTTATTTAAATGATAAAACATAGCATCACCACCTTAGGTCTGAGTGTTTCTGTCAGCTTGGACAAAATATAAAGCGAATCTTCCAATATTTGTGCTGGTGCACAGGTATTCAATTCAGGTTGACAGAAAACAAAATTACTTTGCTTAGAAAACGTCCTAAGAGACGATAGCATCTTAATTACAGAGACAGGGAAATGGGATTCAGCCTGGTATATAGATTTGCTTCTTGCCAATTCCACTCTGCAGTGCATGAGGCAAAGATGTCCCCAGCAGCCAGGAAGGTAAGGGGAAGTTTCACTGCTTTACTTGTGTATTATTTACTATACGTCCAAACCCAGAACTTTTAAAGGCAGAAGAGTAGCTTGTGCACACACTGCAGTGTAGTTGGTTTCCCTGCTAATACCTTATTGTTCACTGAAAGCCTATGAGTTTTGTCATTTTGGGGTATGGGTTTTTTTGGAAGAACCATGAAGTAACCAGAAAACATACCATTATGCACTGGGCCTCATGAACTGAAAATCCTCTGACTTGGCTACACTTCAGGAACATAATCCAATTACAATTACCTGAGATGCATTAACAAAGCTTAATACTCCCAAGTCAAAGTGGGACAATTAGCAGCTCCTGTGCCAAAATAGAAGACTATGGAAATGACATATGTGTCCCCATCTGCTAACGATATGCAACAGGCAAACCAACTCAGAGAAGGGAAAGAAATGAAAAATAAAAAAAGAAACAGTTTCTTGATGAAACTTGTTCCCGTTTCCAAGAATCAAAGCGAATATTCAGTTTAAACATTACACTTTCCAGATTCCCAGCTGGGACCAGAATGAGGAGCATCAAGCATTTGATGATTTAACTCTTGAGAAATTTCCAGACCAAATTTTCAAGCAAGAGGTTTGGACACAGATCTGAAGTGAGGCATGTTTTGTCTGTGGAGTTCTTCCATTGCTTCCAATGGCAATAGTTAACATTAGTATGTGTACTTTTTAAATACCCAGTTGCTCCTGAACATTGTTGGGAGTTCCTAATTCATGCTTTTCCCCCTTCATTTAATTTACAGAGTAGGAACCATCGTTCTACTTTTCAGAAAAAAATTAACATTTACGTCTTGCTGAACAGCTGTAACAGTGTAATGAAAATAATTTACTGGTCAGTTTTTCTGAAAGAACCCCTTACGCCTCTTGCCCTTTCTCCCTCAAATATTTCCTGAAAATCATATGCCACAAGAAAACTAATTTTGACTTACATTAGAAAACTTCATAAATTCTGGGATACCTTACTTCCCTTATATTCCTCTTCAAGAGCAGACAGGTCTACCAGAATGGTTAGGGAAGTGTAGAGCTGCACTTCACAGAAGAACAGCCCCAGAGAAATAAGCAACGCTTGCAAAGTTAAAACTGAACTATCATCTCCTGTGACTGGGGAGAGAAAATAAAAAAAAAAAGGCAATCAGAAAATCCAAGCACAGTTATAATTCCTATTCTGAAGAAAACTTTTAATTTCTCAAAATGTAGTAAATGCACCTGATTCCCAAGGGCAGTAACAAAGTAAAAATGAACTGTGTTCTGGGAAGTTAAATCCCTGAAGCACCCTTTGGTGATTATGAAGAGCAATTTCTTTTGCAGAGCCAAAAGAGTCCCTTTTTCATGTCTTAATTCCAGAATGCATATTTGAATTCTCCAAATAATATTTTTCTCGCTCACTCACTGGACTAAAAAAAAGCTCTTGCTTGTTTACCTGAAGAAGCATAGTCAAGTAGTTGAGTGACCTGTTCGAGGGTTATTTTTCTCACCAGTTTGCTTTTTCATTCCACAATTCAGCAATTTTTTTCCTCTGGAAACACCTTACCTTTAATATTAACTGCCCTCCCTCAGCAGCTTTGGGAAGTTTTCTTTTTAAAACAATACAAAGATGTGTCAATAAAAATTAATTGGCAAATGTTATAGCCCATCTCAAGAGAAGTTCACCAACTACAGAGAGACACAAGTTTACTGGAAGAATGGCTGAAATCAGTGATTATCAGCAATAGACTAATAAATCCTTAAACAAGAAATGGACCCTGCTGCAGGCTGGGCATGGAGATGCAGATGAGGAGTGGGGCCCATCCTCTTCCTCATCTTCTATCACAGCAGCCCTCCCAAAGCTTCTCACAGGTGATATTAATTTTCTGACACACTGTAGCCACAGAGAGGAAAAGAGCCTTTGACATTGTTTATTCCTTGGGCATGAGTGACACACTCGTTTTATCAGCTCTTCAACATTTGCTGTTCAACATTAAACATTGATATCAGCAGGTGTTATTTTTTTACAATCACTCAAGGCATTGACAAGTTAAGAAAGCTGTTGATTTTTTGTAATTAAATAAAAGATTGTTTGGATCCTGCCTTTTCCGTCAAAATGGAGCACTGCTGATACAGGCAGTTTAACTCTGTATTTATTTTTTAAAGTATTATATTTTCTTTTTTCCTTCCCCATGACAACTCAAGGCAAACCACAGTCCCTGGGACATCTGTAGGCTGTGGTTTGAATATATCCCTTCCTGCTATGAACAAAAGCTATTGGCTTTGCTGGAGTAATAAATATTTAAGACTTGTTAGCATTTCTGAATTGCAAAACTTCATGCTTGCAAAGGTATAGAGAACACAGCCTTCCTTCAAAAGGTTATTAAAAAGAAAATAAAAAGCTTCATGTTAGTTGTCTTAAGTGTGCAAGATGAGAAAATGCATCTGCCTTGTGTCTTTAGTAACTGATACACAGCAGCTCCTTTAGTATTCCTTGTTTTTCTTGAATTCCCATAACCATGGCTTAGTTTTCCCAGGGACTTTTTGTTAAGGTTGGGGGGGAAAAAAAAGGCTGGAGGTAATGATATCATTGTGCTAAAGATACAGTAAACACAGTCAGCAAGGAAATGCAAGTATCCTCATTCTGAACAGTAAGAGATGCCAAGACAGCAGAACCCTGCCTTGAACTGGAAATGTTTTCAATTACTCACAATTGGTGCCAGCAAGACAGAAGGGGTTAAAGTGAATTCAGAACACCTTAGTAGATGTAGAAAAAGCAGAATGTGTGTGTGCAGAGCTCCCAGTGGAGCCCCTGGACCAGCCCTCCCCACAGGCGAGGCGCCGCTCAGCACTTGTGCAGTTAAACCATTTCAGCAAAGCTGCGCCTTCTTAAAAGTCATCTGGGTGTGCACTTCTGGCAGAAGGGCTGCCTGGGCAGCGGCAGGGAGGGGCAGCCAAGGAGGAACAGATTCCCTTTCTACCAGGATTTGACTTCCTACGTGTTTGACTCCATTCCCAACACCCACCTTCACAAACACACGGGCGGTGAATTGTTCAAATTACTTATCATGTGTTGCTCATTTACGACAGCACAACCAGTGACAAAGAAAAGAACCTAAAGTGCTCAGCTCTCTTCAAACAAGAAGAAAGCTCGTGGTGACAGGCTAGAGAATGCGTGGCTTGTTTTTCCTTCACCCCATGTTGCACACACACACCACACGGAGTTTGGGAAACTCCGGCGAAACTGCATACAGGCTCACTGTTGTCTGCAAGAGAGTCAAACCTCCAGCTCCCCGAGTCAGAAGTACAAAGCACGGAAAGCAGAACCTCCCTGGAACATCTCTCTTGCAAATTGTTGTAATTTCCCATCTGTCTTCAGCTTGGATGACTTTGCCAGGTCCACAGGGGACGATTTACAGCATTCGTTTTGGATTAAGGGTTCCTCAACTGTGACTCAGGAGGCAGAGCCAATGACCTGCAGCTGCCTCGCAGAGCCATGTCAGAGGGGGAAGTGCCAGTCCCAAGGGGCTCTGCTCGTGGGTCCTAAGCCACTGAGAGTCCAGCAGTTACCACCTGATCTCATATTTTAGGAACCAGTGACTCTGTCGAGTTGATTTGCAGACTGATAAAAATTGTGAAAGATTTGTTGGATAATTTCCATTGGAAAGTACATAGATTGCTCAGGCTTTTTTTTTTTTAAACTAGAAAAGTTGTTGGCTGAACAATCCAACTCATTCTTTTTCTGCTAGTGAAATCTATTGTTTGTTATTCACTTTTGTGTTGAAAACTATTTCTAACACCACACCTTGCTCTGTGTGCAAACAATATTATAGTCAGTTGTCTTTGGTTTGATACCTGATTAAATGCAGTGGGACTCCACAGACGTTCACAAACACAAACTGACAAAATAAGAATTGCATCCCCAGGACTGAAAAAGGTTTTCAGAAAAAACACATTAATTTGCTCATTATTTCTCTGGCAACTTCTAATTTTGGAAATTTCTGGATTTTTCAGTAGGCACAAACTGTTTTTTCTAGTGAATAGGAAAGGCATGTTTTACATGTGTCTTTCATGACAACACTTCCTATATATTCCGTGAAAGCCAATTCTATAACACTGTGTTATTTTACCTTCCTCTCAATTTTCAGTTTCCATACAGTCACATTTTAGCCAATCAGCTGGTGCTGAGTTGTCTCCAGTGCTATATGAACTTTCCTGTATCACTCTGCTCACAAGTGGAGGCCAGGCTGTGAGAGTCACCTTGAAATATTTTGCTCCTTAAGCATCCCGTCTCTGCAGAGTGGATCCACCCTCACACGTGGATGCTGCCAGCCGGTACTGGGTAATTAACTGCAGTCTGGTAGAAAAATTGTATTAGCATAGCCAAGTCTAACATCGATCTACCAGGTCATGCAAATCTGCAATGCAGATGCAGAAGCCTATTTAGTCAGTTCACTCGAGTATTTTAAATTCAGTAACTGAGGCAACTCTACCAGTTTGCTGCTCAGCACCTTCCACGTTGTGGCAGATTCTGCATAACTGACCTTAATTATTGGTCACTGGGTGGTCTGTGTGCTGAAACTGCTATTTGAAACAGTGACAGTGGTCATGCCTGCAGTGTGTGCAGACTGCTGAGAGATTGACACACAGCAACTAAGGAAGCATAAAGAAACATAGTGCTGTGGGTGTTCTAATCATTCAGTGCTCCCTCCTGTCCCATCATTACAGCTGTGTCAGGAAAGTGGTTCAAGGAAAAATACATGCCAGCTTCCAGACACCCCCAGTTATGCTCTGTCTTAATGTGGCTGAGAACTCCAGCCCTTCAAATGCAATTCAACTGTGTCAGGCTCCAGGTCCATTCCTTATTTACATTTAAGCCAATTACAATGTGGACTTGGCAGTTTGTTGATAACATTAAACAGGTTAGTAGACCAACACTTCTACCTAAGCACACAGGAAGACAATTTTTCTTGTTTGTAAGTGCATCCCTCTCTTTTGATCAAACACCTGACAGGAACAGGACTGCAGTACTAAGCACAGGAATCAAAACACTACCTGCCAGCACAGCTGGAATTGAGCACCAGCTGGAGCCAGCCTTGACTCTGGGCAAAAGGACACACAGAAGCCTCAAATCTTTGCCTTCTAGAGAAGATGGTCAGCAACGCTGTCACCAACATCTTGCTGTAGCAGATGGCCCCTTCCACAGAAAACCACAGAGAAAGGAAAGCAGGACTTCTACAGCTCTTCCTGCAATACCCAGTTGCACCAAGGACTGAACTAGTTAAATCACTGCTCCATGCCAGCTGATAAATTCTGTTCAGAAACCAAGTAAGCATTTTGAAAAAGGTTTGATCAGAGCTGCCTGGGGGCCTGGCAAGATGCAGGAAACTTATGTGACCCACTTATATTGCTGATCAGAAGCCTTTTCCTACCAGAAGGTGGGATAGCGCATGAGAACAGGCAGTGAAATTTCGGGGGAAAGCTCTCCACAGAACTATTCTGCAATTCATTGTTTCCAACTTTCATTACGATCATCATGTAGCATCCCAACTCTTCTGGGCTTTTGACTACCAAGAATACTAAACCTTCCTCATGCAATTCCTCTAACTTTTGCTTTGAACTTATTTCCTTGAATGGAGATTTTTTGCAACTTTGAAAGACTTTGCATACTAATAATGTGGCAGGAATACTCTCTGTGCATAAAGAATTTACATACTATGCAGCAAGAATCCTTTATAATTGTTCACTTTTGACCAAGAAAGAGGCTCAGAAAGAAGCCCCTGATGGCACATAAGTGGCACTGATGGCAAAGTAGGAGTAAAATGCTACCACTATGAAAGAGAAAAATAATGTGGTTGGATCATGAAATAGATGCTTGGAACATATGTCAAGGCCAGACCAAAACAGCCAATTGTTGCTGTTATCTACTTCATCTTCTGTTCTGTGAAAAGGGAGTTAGGAAATTCTTTTCAGCCAACGCGACTGTCTAAGCCAATGCCCAAGGCAAACAGTGCTCTAAACAATAATGCATTTTGTTTAACTCTGCAATAAATAATAAATTTGCAAAGACAGCTGTTTGGTTGCAGTCTCCTTCAGTTTCATCCAGTCAATGTTTCATATTTACATAAATGAGTAACTGTACATAATCCCTCCCCCCTTCAAGTCTCAGCTCCTTGAGAGAAGAAGGCATAGGGTTGGAAATAGGGCTGAAAAGTTTAATCCTTGAAACAAAAAGTTAGGCCACTTCCTTGAGAGCTGCATCTATTTGAAAAAATTATATTTGTGAATTTTTACTTCACAGGATTCTCAATCACAGAACAGTTTAATTGAAGAAAGATCTCTAGCAGAAGAAAGAATTGACAGAAGCACCTCCTGTAACATGGGAACCAGGAACAACCACAAGTCAGGGCTGCAATCTTTCACCTTTGCTTTCAGGGGAACCCAACCCTGGTAAAGTACAACCAGCATCTGACTGTCCCACAAAGTGGTCCCTGATCTTTCAGCAGCTATATCCCTCATACAGCAGATTAACATTATTGTCTGCCCTACCTATTGATTGTGAAAAGCTAATAAACATAAAAATACAACCTAATGTAACCATTCATGTACTGGATCTACAGCATGAAAACTTGGGCATCTGAGTATGAATATAAACTCCTGCTTGAAATGTTACAGGAGAAAAGGACCATGAGCCCCAGTACAGCTCTTATACCCAGGTGCATCTTTCTTCCTCTTCTCTTATCCTTCACTAGGCGTACAGCCCACTCATTGACACAAGTGTGTTTTCCCAGTTTGGTTTCCTGGGAGTCTCTACTGGCTGCACATCAAGCCAAATGTTCACTTTGCTATCAACACAGCCAGGGGGCTTCGAGATGCTCGCCAGCCCTTGTGCAACTAGTGTTTCTGTTTTACAACATGTCATGCTTGGTGATATTGAAAGGAAAAGCCAATAAAAGGAAAAATTAATCTTGTGATTAAACACAGCACTTTGGATTGCTGGCTGCTGACACTGGCACCAAGCCACCTTCTCTGAGGACAAAATAGAACCTGTCTGCTGTCTTCACCAACAAAAGGATTTTTACAAAATAAGGGTCTCTTGCTATGAATGATGAAAACGAGTAGCTTGGCAAAGGGACCTGGACAATCATCAATTACAGCTTTGTTCTATCCCAGCTTAAAGCTGATATTGTCCGGTTCCAGACTGAGATGATCCTGCTCTTACAGAATTTCTGCATGCTATGTAAGTTACAGCTAAATTCACAAAATACAGAAGTTTTAGCCTATTTGTAAGAGAATAAGGTATTTGCATATGTGTCAATGCAGTGTACAGTTTGGAGATCTGAATCCTCAGGGCTTGCTAAGCACCTGCTCCCTCAAAAGCAGGCTTATGTGCCATTGAAAGATTTGTGCTGGCCCCTTGGAAAGGGATTAATTCCTTTTCAACTATGAATATTTGCATAGGGTACTGCGTTAGTTATGCCAAAGTCCCTCTGATACTTGCATACACTGTAGTTTTTGTGATCAGTTATACAATGTTCATTTTTATTCTGGCAAATGCTGAAGTTTAAATTAAACACCGCTTAGAAGGTCTCTCAGGGAAATTCAGATATGCAAACAGACTTAGTGAAAACAAGAAAGTTCATAAGCGCAGTCAAACCAGAAGACACTTCTGAATGGCTTCTCACTACCCCTGTGCTAGAAGCATATGACAGAAACCCCACACTATAAACAGCAGGGTCTGCTCTCTCTAGTCTGTAAATGGAACCCCTCCTCTTCCAGGTCTGCTCTCCTCATTTTCACACATCCTTCAGTTAACCACAAGATCTCATCACTTTCTACATGAAGTTATTTTCTTCAAATTGTACAGCACAAGCACTGGACAGTTCCTTCTGGTCCAAAAAGGTAATCCAAAGACAGGCAATGGAGTTGGTGAAGGGGCAAGAACACAATTCCTATGAGGACTGCTGAGGGAGTTTGAGTTGTTTAGCCTGGAGAAAGGGAGTTTTCCCTCAGGAAGAGGAAATGCCCTCAAGTTGCACAGTGGAAGGTTTAGATTGGACATTAGAAAAAATTTCTTCCCTGAAAGGGCTGTCAAGCATTGGAACAGACTCCCAAGACAGTGGCTGAGTCAGCGTCCATAGAGGTATTTAGAAGTGCAGATGTGGCACTTGGGGACATGTTTTAGTGGTGACTTGGCAGTGCTGGGTTAACGGTTTGACTCAATGATCTGAAAGACCTAGCTAAATGATTCCATGATTCTATGTTTCCATGTCAAATCATGTGAACAACCAATATAAGGACTATCACCACCGAAACCAACAACACCACCTTCGCACAAAACCATTTTAAATATGATGAAATCCAAACCCCAGAGACTCTAATACCTCTCATTTCTTATTTCAGTATGGCTGCTGATGTCATAGCATACCCATGAATTACGGTAGCACCAAGGCCTCTCAGTGGATTGGAGTGATGAATGTCACTTCTTACAAAACAGCTTTGTAAAAATCAGTTCCATCGAGCAGCTGTACACGGCTGTCTCCCAACACGTGATGACATAGCTGATACTCAATAATAAATGGTAAAGATATCACTGCTTCCCCAAACAAATGTTCTCTCTATGAAAAATTCTCCATTTTTCTGTTTT
Organism: Xenops minutus; assembly: GCA_035221455.1. NCBI lineage: Eukaryota > Metazoa > Chordata > Aves > Passeriformes > Furnariidae > Xenops > Xenops minutus. The sequence continues at coordinate 7,151,202 of JAWWEE010000034.1, read as the reverse complement.
ATTATCTTCAGCCATTCGTAAACTGCATCAGAGGAGACACTGGGAAGTCTTACTGAGAGGGTTATGAAGACATAAATAAATTGATCAGAGAAAACCTTTCACCAAACCTTTGATGATGAACAGCAAAATATCAGTTTCTGGAATCAATGTCCCAGGCTTCAAATGGTTGTGGCAGACAAAAATAGTTCTGAGACATAAATCCCATAATCTGACACAGAGTATAATGTGCCTGTTTGTGTACTTCCCCTGCTGAAATAACCGTAAGAAGCTTTTCTTCAGCTCACCAGGCACAAAAAACCATGTGTTGATAGAAAAGTTGTGCTACCTAATGCTATGAATCTCTCAAGGTGATGAATAGCCCAAATGTTGATGCAGCTGGTGAGAAGATGCTGTCAGATCATTAAGCACTGCCTGGTGATTTGTCAGTGTTCAAAGACGCAGAATTTTCAGTCTTTGACTTCCTTAGGCTCCTTGCACATGTACACGTCCTCCAAAGCCATCTTTCATTACAGCCTCAAAATCATATTTTATTTCCTCTTCTCCCTATTCACCTTACAAATCCGACAGGTTTCCAGGGATGACTTTCAGCTCAATCTTTCCTTTCTCAGAGAGGCTGGCTCTGTGCACTGATCTTCATTAGCAAATTTAGGTTAACCCGATGGGCTGTGATTATCATGTTCACTGCTCTAAGGAAATTCTTTGCTGCTGCAGTAGCTGAATGCATTTGGATGTTTTTTCCCCCTCTCTTGTGGCTACAGACAATAAATGCTGCTTACGTGTGCTTTTTACAGAGCAGCTGATTGGTGTTAGATTAATTCTAAAAGTCATTTTATCAGATTAGTTTGATTAGCTTGGATTTCAGATCTGTTCTGCAAGACATACTAAAAATCTCTCTCCAGCTTAAGTTTTGTGAGAAAAAGCAGTGAATTCACAAATGTATCATAACAGAGAAACAAAGCTCCTACTAAAATATGAACCCAGAAGTGAGAGGCACCAAGGCCAAGACAAATGGAAATAGTAAAAATACAGATAAGCATCAGGAAAGCACTTTCAGTAACACTCTACCACGACCAACATGCCTGTGACTTTGTTAAGTAGCACTGCAAGATCACATTAAATCTTTTACTTATGTAAGCAATTCTGCTTGGGTCAGAATGACTGCACATGAGCAACCTGCCAGGGATGTTTTCAGCTAAAGAGTTCATGGTCTAATCTCACAGACATGGGTAAGAAGGTAATTGAAGCATTCTTCATGTTGCTTATAGGCTGGATGCTCTCCTGACTTAACCATAATGCTTTAACTGAAATATTTCACTGGAGACAAAAGGAATAGACACAAATAGTGTGACAATAGGATCTTCAAAATCAATACAACTAATTTTTTTTTTACACTTGTGCAACTATGATAATTTCTACTGAAAAAAACCCACCCATTCTGCAGGCTAATATTGTTGCATATGGTGAACATAAACCTGGACAAAGACATGTCAACCATGACACAGAGAAAAGCAGATACCTTTACATTCTGAAAGCAAGCAAGCCTTTGACCTGCTAGGGGAGAGCTGGAGACACAGCACCTTCATTTTCTGGCCTTCCTGTAACTCATCAGCAGCTCTGCACTGCATTAGTCTTACTTTGCAAATGCTCCACAACATGGACTGGCTGGGCTGCAGGACAGTCACAAAAACTCAAGTGTGAACTGCTTATGTTTGCTCAACACCCCATTTTCAGGCTACTTGTCATCTTGGTATTAACAATGCGATGGCAGTTCTACCGTGGAACAAATTCCTTATAAATATGGATTTCCAGAACTGAAATGCCTAGGTAATAAAGAAAGCAGAGAGACACAAACCCACAAGTAGGATCATGTTTAAGACTGGTTGCAAAATGTGACTAGACTGACAGCATACAATTCTTCTTAACAGTTTTATAAATTTTAAATGTAAGAAATATGCATTTAAACAATACAGCAAAGAACAAAAGTAGCATTAGAAGAGTTGAATGCAGGTCACAGAAATGTAAATAGAGTATTTTATTATTGCACCACATTTTCAGGCTGCATAAATAAGTGTACATATATTCTGTGGCTGTACTAAGCCACTGTGACAACTATGACTTTATTGTGGCAACAAAATGCCAAGAAAATCCCCTGAGATTTAGTAATATTTTCTGACACCACAATCCTGCAGCCATCTCCACAAGCAATTAAATGAAAATACTGCACTGCCTCCTGCTACATTCCAGAGAGCTGTGTCAGGCAATTCAGCCAAAGAAAAACACATGATGTGACTGACAACTGCCAATCAGCTCTAACCCACTGCAGCTTCCTGAAGTGGCTCAGATAGGCTTGTAGGAGAACTACTACATTGTATTACCCTCAAGATGCGAAAAATAGCTTCCAAAACCAGGTCTGTTTTCCTTAAAAGGAAACCTGTATTCTTCAAGGGGTAAAAAACTGCAGTTGTGGAAGGTGCTGTGCACTTTCTCTGCCACGCCGTCATGGAGAGAGAAACTGGGCCATGCTGTGGTGAGTGTGGCAGCAGCCACCAAGAATATCCCAAGGGGAGGGAGATGTTCAGCTGAGTCCAGCCAGGCACTAGTAGTTGATAGTTTTGTTGCTATCAACTTCTTGCTTTGCTGGAGGAGCAGGGAGGTTTGTAGCTGGCTGAGACATGCCAGTGCTGGCATGTAAAAAGCTCAGGGAAGGGAATAGGAAGGATGTAGATGTTTCCCAGGGAGTAAAGCAAAAAAACCAGTTAGAACTGACTGCCTTGGATTAAGGGTGTAAAGGAACAGTAAGTGAAAACAGAGGGGGATACTGGATGTAGAAGAGAGAGCAGCAAGGCAAAAGTAGAACAGAAAGGAAAGCAAGAGTAAAAGAGGTGGCAGAAAGTGCTGCACGAAACCAGTAACTCTGTTTTCCACAGTGCAACAACAGTGACATACTGAAGCCAGTGAAGATATTTTTTTGTTCCAGAACTGGCTTCAAGGGAGACAATTCTTCCACCATTCCCTGTAGTGTGGTGCTGCTCAATCAGGCACAGTAAAAATGTCTGCCTCAGAAGGACTATTGACAACCAGCTAAGCTTGTCCTTAGAATAAAAGAGGAAGCTGAACATGGAAAAGCTTGGCATCACACAAGACAAGTCACTGAATGCTGCTAAGAAATCTAGTACATCCTCAAGCTTAAAGCTACCAAGGGCACTTTCACAGTAAATATACAGCATTTCAATGGTCAAGGTCAGAATTATGTAGCCTCTAGCTCTTAGAGGTTATTCAAAGAAAAAGATAACTACTTGCAAAATTTGGCTTTTCTTTTTTGGGGGGTTTTCTTGTCTAGGATTAGCTCTTTGTCCACTATAGGCTGGGCTAAACTTAAACAGTTGGCAGCTCTGCTTTGATAATCCTGAGCTGGAATACACAGAGGTGCAGACTTTATGCAGCATCTGTGACAGCCTCTTCCTTCGTTGTTCAGACAATGCCTGTGTCCACCAAAGGACATGCTATGCAGGAATCTGACACACAGGAATTGATTTTAACACATTATTCAGGATTATGTCTGTTTTCATCATGCTTTTCCATTACAAGCAGAATCACTTTCTGAAACTATTAAAGGACCTGGCATAAAATAAAGCAGAGCCTCAAATTCCTGCCTGGAGGGTCCACGTTGCAGCATTTGTAGACTCAATCAAAAGGCAAAGTTTGCTGATAGACAGCCAGACTTTTAAACTTTAATCAAAAGGCAAAGTTTGCTGATAGACAGCCAGACTTTTAAACTTTGTTTGCTCAGGCTGTACCAGAAGCATCCAGCACTAATACAATTCTAGCAAACATAACAATCATTTTTTCTGCTTGACAAAGGTCACCAGACACCAGCTTGAATCTCCCACTGAAGTCCCTTTACCAAATTGTGCTTTCAGTGGCAGAACCAAAGCTGGTTCACAATTAGCTGGGCCTTATTTTTTATCATTAGCATTTAGGAATATTATGCCTTTCTTATACTCTGCAATTTTGAATTTGCAGGGTATAATCCTGAGAACTAGGATTAAGTTTAATATGCTTTGAATTCACATGATCTCATTACAGGATGAGATGATTCTAGACAGACTCTGCACAACTGCATGCTAAATGTACTCAGAGGTCCAGCATGTGACAACTCTGCACGTAACTCAGCAATTCTGCCTGGAAAGGAGGGTTTGTATATTTTACTCAAAGAATCTTTTGATTTCAGTCTTAGTCTTTTGGCTAAGTGGCAAATTCTGAACACTAAAGTAGCCTGCCATTTAACATCAACTCCCCTTAAAGCTGTTAGATTTTATTCTGAGGCACAAAAAAGGTACAGTTTTATAGAACCTTAAACTGGTCTCTTTTACTACAGCAAGGTATCAACTTGCTCTTCCCTTGCAGGAGGATTTACAAGGTAACAGAGGGTTGATACCTTGTCTAATTCCACAGATGCAGAGGTATGTGGCTTGTGTTTCTAATTTATACATGGACATTTCCAACTTTCAAAGGGGAAAATGTGATTTAAGTACAAGATCGTCTGCCAAATTCCTCAAACAATTACAGATGTTTCTTACATGTCTGACTTAAGAGGGCTGACTGCTGAAACCTAGACTTATCCAAACCACTACAAATTCCTCTACAAGCCATTTGTCTTGAGTCAAAGGACAAGAGGAGATCTAGATTTATGGGTCATGACACAAACTTATAAATCTTTCCTCTTAGTTTACAATTTAGAAAACATTTAAATATGGACTTTGTCAGTCGCAGTAGCTTTGGTCCTTTAATCATGTGCTCCAGTTTAATGGAGCAGAAGCAGCACTTGTGTTTCCCTGCCTTAATGTGCACTTACTGTTTTTGTCCAGTGCCAGCGTCCACAGCACAAAAGCAAATAACCAAACCTGCAGAATCCTGGAAATGCAGCTGCCACCTCCACAGTGGGGAACAGTAAAGATGAGGAACGTTTTCCCCCAGCCTTAATATTGAGAGGAAGAGGCTGTAGGATTCCCTGCACACCTGAAGGCATTGATGGCACACCAGCTCCTGCTTCTCCAACCTCCCAGGGAGGCTGCCTGGCATGGCTGGAACAGAACAGCTGCTCACAAGCCACCTGTCCAACACAGAGTCTGTGCTGTGTGTCAGTGTCACTCAGCTGAGGATGGGGTTTGGTTTTTCAAACAGCTTGTCTTTATGGCTGTGAAGCCACCCCAGAACTGCTTCATGTTCAGTTTTTATTCTGGATCAAGCTGCCCTCAGATCACTTTTGCTTGACAATTCCAAGATAAAGAACCTGTCTTCGGTTTCACCTAATTTACCAAACTTAAACAATTTTGGATGACTTCTCTGAACATGTAATTTCCAATCTGTGGCAAATGAATTTTTCAGCTGTTTCTTTAAACAAGCAAAGGAAAACCACTTCTTGCCCAGTTAAATTCCAGTAACTTAATCTCTGTGATACTAATGGTGATGATGTTTTGGGCCTAAAATTTGGCAGGGTGTTGCCACTAACATTTCTTCAAACGAAAACTTTTAATCATGTATTATCCCAATTTTTAAAATAGCTTTAGCTGGTTCAAAACACCCTTTTTTCAGTGAACAAGCCATTCAAAAATCCTAATCAGGGACCCATTTTACTAGGATCTGTATAAACACAGCTGCTAGAAACGCTCTGGTACAGATTGCAACATAATGGTTTGAATTCTGTTTGGGGAAGAGCCTCACAGTGGCAACTTAAACACGTCAAACATGCTTCTGTGACTCCAAAAAGAAATGTGATATGGTTTGATTAAAAATAAAGTGAAATGTAATACTCAAATGCAAAGAGTGGAAGGTGGAGTCAGAGCAACCGTGATTTAAATGATGTGCATTTGTACTTGAAGAGCAACACCCCCAAGTAAGGGAGGAAGAAGAGGAGCTGAGGAGGAAAGACAGCTCTGAGGAAGGAGAAGTGAAAACAACCTCAGGCAAAACCGCAGCCAAGGAGGCCATCTGAGAGATGCTCTGACTACCAGAGCACTGATGGCCCTGGCCTTCAAAGCATCTGAGGAACCACTGGTGCTGAAGGGAGGCTTCCAGGATTGAGGAGTAACATGTGGAAGACTCTTCAAACTGTATTCTGCTTCAGTCGGGTCATTTTCCTTCCAAACTATTCACCGCTTTTAGGGTCCAGGAGGAATCCATTGTGGAGCCAAAAACAGATGGGGAAATGTTTAAGAATGTGCAGACTGGCTGAGTGCAGGAAGCCCAAACACGGCTATTCGGAGATAAGGCACTGAGGCTGCAGGTGGAAAACTCTGAGGGGTCTGTTTCAGGTGGCTGCTTCCACAGGCTCCTCTGGACACTGCAGGAAAAGATCAAATACTGGTTATACACACTCTCCAGTGGTTTTAATGAGAGGGGTGGGGAATGGGAAGTTTGTTTGGGTTATTTGCTCAATGCTGAAATAGCTCTCAGTTCCAGCTACAGACAGACATAATCCCTGCAATCACTTTATTGTGTCACAGAAACAATATATTTGAGATAGTCTGGCTGCGATTTATTCAGTAGATATAACAGCACTGAGGAGTTTTCAAAAAGGGTTTGCAGTTGGATTGATGGACATGTAATCATTCTGGAAGGCAAGATGAATCACTGAAACTAGCAAGGTAAGGCAAAAATACACACTGAATTCCCCTTAGCCCAGGAAATAAAAGAATAAATTATCACATTCTACATGAACT
>JAWWEE010000034.1:7100770-7144380 GCA_035221455.1 Xenops minutus | reverse complement strand
CCCCCCCCCCCCCCCCCCCCCCCCCCGAAAAAAACACCAGAAAATTTTCCAAGACAACTGACTTCAATGAGTATTTGAATTTCATATTCAAAGGATTTCTAGGAAAAAATCTTTTTGGAATGAATGTGAAATTTTTTATAACTCACTACATAGCTTACCTTCTTGCTGCATCTTGAATTCTCATTCCTAGGAGAGAAGAGGAACATATCAGTGTTGTATTGCCAGGCTGAAGCTGGAGGGTGTTCTTAAAGAGAATTTGCAAAAAGATCTACTTACCTAACTCTCTGCCTCTCAGGTGAGGAAGGTCCCTGTAATTTGAATTCTTTTGATCGTCTCCAAAAAAAAAAAAAGGAAAAAGAAAACAGGGGGCTGCATCTCAGACTGCAAACGCTGGAGTTACCCAACTTGAACAATCAGTGTTGGCTGCTGCAGTTGAAATTGGCTATGGCAAAGCAAATCATGTTGCACAGCAGGTGACTGAAATCTCTTATCAGTCCCACCTGTACTATACAAAAAGAGGGCAGCATTCAATTCAATAACCAGGTTAGGTTGCTTGGCTATTTCTGCTTGTTAATTAAACTACCAGTTCTGTTGACTGAACAATTTTGTATAGAATAAATAGTTCCTTTCAAAAATCCGATTATAGACTATGGATTTTTTCTGCCCAAATTCTGCTTCCACTAAAATTTTCAGTCTTCTCTTGGACTTTCCCTGCTGGCAAGGCAACACATCACTGCTATTGTTTGGATCATTCTTGCTTGCTTATTTATAGGAAGTGGTCTGGCCTTCCTAATAGCCTGCACCTGTGAGAGATTTGCCTAAGCAGCAAAATCACTCCCAGGGAAATAGTTTTTAAGCACACTCCTTAATAATGATCTCTGGGATGTACTGCTGGGCTGTGGATTTCAGCATGGTGACTCACAAAATCTTTCTGTAAAATGGAGCCTTTAGTCTTGTTCTGAGGTACGTCTTGCTGGGAATGATCTTGATGCTCTTTTTTTTATACAGACATCGCGAATTTGGAGAGGGAGATTAGGATAGCCAAGGAGAACACCAGGGGTCAAATCAAGGCTACTTGGTAGGGTAACTATAGATCCCCATATTTTGCTGCAATATATGATTTGTACATACTAAGAAATATGACACAAAAGCCACGAACTGTATATCCTGTTTAATTCTGGAAACATAAGTGAGCTATGAAGTCCAAGCCCATTAGGAGGAAGCCTATACCCTATGATTGACATGTGTTTCTTCTTGTACAGCCTCTCCTTGTAATTTTATCCACAGACTCCAGTGTTTGAGTGCATGGCTCACTTTTTGAGCTCATTTTTGGAAGGTACTTACAATGCTAACAGAGGATATCTTATTTCTACCAGAAGACTTACCCAGATTCTCTGACAGGACACAGGACAAGTTCATTTCAGGCATAAACTGAGTACAGAAGAGTTCAATGAGTTTATTTTGCAGCTTTATGAGGAAACCACTGTTGGATTTTTGATGCCATGTGGCATGCGGCTGACGTTACTTTGGACCTTTAAGCAAAGAAAATTTTCAACTACATTAATAGGTATGAACCAAGAAATGATTTTTGGTGACCTTAGAGGACTGCTTACATGTCAACGAAATGTCTGTAATTACTGATAAATTCTTATCTGAGGTTGAATGTAATTAAGATTTCTGTTGATAATCCAAAGCCTTGGAGACTTCTTAACTTTGCAAAATGTGTTTATTCCAGCTACTGACATAAATAAGTTTTCTTGAGCCTGTAAGGAAATCCTTCTGGGATAGGTGTTGAGTTGGTCAGAAGTGTGTGCTTCGACAGTTCTGGAAGTTGAGGATTTCTGCCTTCTCCAGCGCAGTAAAATACAGATTTAAATTCAACTTTCTATACTTGCTGTGACAATGGACTTTGTTCTTTCTATATATTTTTCTCACTAAAGAGTCTTTGAATGCCTCCTCAATCTCTGCTGAGATTAAGCTGCTATACTTTAACAGCCACTATGAGCAAAATTCCAGTCAGTAGCTTAGATATCATGGGACTGCTCTGCTAACAGGATTTTTCAGGAGGATAATGAAGATGTTTGTTCCAGTCTCCACCAGTTAAGAGTAAGTTAAAACTTTCTCACCATCTCTGACTCTCAGCCACTGACAGCACACCCAAAAGTATTAGGGATGTACAGTCTGATCCTGTAAGTGGAAAAGATAAGACTGTGTGGCCACAGTTAAGTGCCTTTCCACTTTCATAAAATGCACAGAATCTTGTTTGATTGATTCTTTAAAGAACTGACCTAAGGAATTAGCTAAATGACTAAGTTATATTACCTTCTGAAGTACAAGAATGAAATTACAGTTGTGACACAGACTGAGTCAAGTTTTGATTTTTCCTTCATTTAAATTCTATTGCCAAATTATAATTAAAACATAGTTTAGGTTATACTGGGATTTTTTTCATACTAACATAATACAAAAACAAATGTAAATCACCTCACAGTTCTCAGTATTATGTTAAACTGAAACTTAAAAACATATTTCTAATGTTCACCTTTTGACTACCTTATATTTTGATTGTTAACATGGTTGCAGGCTACCTCCCACAGTTGGGATTTATGCTTTTATGCTGTAAGACCTTGGTTCAAACCTACAAATTCTTCTGGGGTCACTGCATTAGTGCTTTAAGTTTTCAAAGAGATAGATAAGTAAAAGTTCACATTCAATGGTCTGTTCTCCTTAATAAATAACAGTAATAATATGAATCATTCTCCCTTTCCAGAGTCAAAGCTTCCCAGAAGCTTCAAACTTCTCCCTCCAGCCTTATTCCAAAAAGAAACCCCTAGTAAAGTAAAAGGAGGAAATTCAGTGCTTGTTTGCAAGAAGTATTCCCTCCCACACAGCAAGCATTTTTCCACCCTTGGAAAAACACTACTTCCTACAAGGGGGCACTGCATTAACTAGCTATCCCTGTCCATGAACAGGCAGAGGCATGAATTCCCCTTGTTCCTGGAGCGGAGGGCAGCCCTCCAGTGTGACAGCAGAGCCTGACCCAGCAGGTGGAGAACCTCGTCTATTCACAGCTCAGGATCACCCCGGGAATGTGGTGACAGAAGTGCTGGAGCTGCCAGGTACTTGTGCGGGCCAATTCCCTGCCAAGTCTGTTCCACACAAGCACACACAGTCAATCTCCTGGGAAACCTCTTTCCGCTTCAGTTCTGATAGCATTTGAAACTCTTAATGGGGTATTTGATGCAGCCTTAACGTAATCAGATCAATCCGGTGAAAATGCAGAAAATGGTTACCAGAAAATTATTCATTTCAGCATTTTCTCTGGCAGAAACAAAAGTAAGTTTTAGTAAGACTGAAGATCTCAGGGAAAAACATCCCCAAAGGATGAGAGAGAAACTGGAGTCACAAAGGCAAACACATGGTAGAGAATCAGAAAATCCTCCACCGGTTCCAACTCCTAAATTAACAGTATATTCTGACGCACACTGGGGAAAGACAGCATTGAGACAATCTGGTTGTTCCCTTTATGAGATGAAAACAATCTCGTCTCCTTGCTCAACCTTTTACAGTAATCCTGGGAGGAATTGCTCCAGCTGGGCACACACGGAGACAGCACACCCCCCCCAGTCAGGCTGCACGTGGAAGGTTTTCCCCACCACTGAGCTCCCTCTTCTCTGCCCAAAGGGTCAGTCCATAACCTCCCACCTCACCTCCCAACTCTTCCAGGGACTGCAGTGGATTTGGAAGGCACATACTGTCAGCCTTCCAAACCCACCCGACTTGTGGGAAGGGGAGAAATTTCTTTTTACGGTAGAAAAGAAATGCAAACTTTAATTGCTATATAGCTAGTGCCTAGCACATGTGAGCAGGGATGATAAGGAAAATACCTATAGCAGCTCAAATTGGGTTTTAAAGAGAGAGGGTTTAATCCATTTCTAATTAAGTCACATGAAGTAGTGAATTGACACTCTAGCTAAATGTATGTATGCAAAGACAGCTGAGAAGAAAAGCAGGGTAGCTCCTCTCAGCACAAGTTTGATTTCTTCTGCAATCTATAACTAATCTACAGACAGTACTCACAGTGCCAAAACTCCACGCGGCCACTTGGAACTGGAAAAGAAGCCAAAACCAGAGGACAGCCGTCCAAAGGGAACACAAAAGCAGATTCCAGCAGCTTTGCTTACGGGCTCTATTCACAGTGCTTAACCCCACACAATGCAGGCTGGCAGCGCTTGCCCGACCAAATTAGCAGCGTGTCCCTAATGAGCCTGACAGTTCAGTGGCTGCCATTAACCAAGCAGGCCATGAGACTTCACACTCCCTTCCCCACTGCCTGCCCCGATGACAAGACCTGTCCCTCACACAGGGGGCACTCATCTGCCATTTCCCTATAGGTAGATGAGTGACCTCTTAGAGAGGGTTGGGATTTTGGTTTTTTATAATGGTATTTTCAGTTTTCAGATAACTACAGCCTTAAGCCAAAGGGCAGGGAAAGGGAAAGTTCCCAAATCCTCTTTGACTTGCTGAAATTACATCTGTCTGAAGAATTGTGCTGAATAACAAGGTACAGCAGGGGAACACCACAGCGTTGGTCTTGACTCAGCCACTGCTCAGCTGGCAGCTCTGTGGGACTGTAGCACTTGTACCCCATTGTGTCCTTATTCAGGGATGGAACAGCGCTGTCACTTGGGCTGATGTTTTTTGCAAGGACCTCCATCCCTCTACTCACTTCAGTTTCAATCTCAAACATCAGATATTAAAAATAAGAGCCATCATACAAGCATTCCCAAACAAAAAGGAAGTGACTGGTAGTTCTGGGCCCCCTTGACCTTGAATTTTTTGATGGACACATGATTCAAGATGGGCTCCACACAGCTGAGCTTCATATCTGAACTGTGAAGAGGCTTGGATAGAGCTGTTCAGTATATTTAATTACAAAGTTTAGTCTCCTGACATATGATACAACATGGGTTCAGAATTCTGTGCTCTATTTCTATTCATCTTTTTTTCTCACTAGTGTGTATTCCACACTAGTGTATGTTCAAGGGCTCTCACGGGCAAAATTTTCATAAAAACAGGACAATCAGCCTAAATGACACTTCAAGATCAACTCTTACAAACCTCCCTAAATGTGTACAGTGCAAATGCAGCATGGGAAGCTTTATTCTCTAAATTAGAATTCAGCTGGGTTGATCTCCAAAGCAGTTCAGATAAAGAGTGTAACCCTGAGGTTTTTACTAGACTTCATCCTAAAGTTGGCTCTTTCACTGAAAGATGAAGTGTCATGATACTGCACTGCAAACTCAAAAGCAGGATACAGGGCATAAGATATGCACTCACAGTGCCTGCAAGAATCAAACAGAAAAGATATGGTGCACACTGCTGCTTTCAGAGATATGAAAGATGATGATGATACTTGTTCTATGTTAGATTAAAATCTTCCAATATTGGGTCAGCAGCCACAACACTGCAATGATACTTTACTCAGCCTCCACACTTGGGTAGGCAATTGCCACAGTAAGGAGCCCCTCAGGTACCCCAAATTGCTGCCTCTTTCATCTGGATTACTTTAACTGCTTTCCAGCCTGTGGTTCTTTCCTGATTATCCAAGCACACACACAAGAAGAAGGTGCACACTTTCAAGTAGGATGGAAAGTGAAATGGCTCACTGAAATGCACAATGACCCTTGCCCATCAGAACAGGACCTGCCCATCGGCCTCAAACATGGGCTTCAATATGGCAAAGCAAAAGTTCCCAGCTCTGAGGTCTTACTTTTCCAGGAAACAAAGTTCACTGGTAACAACTGCTCTTCCAAACCACGACTGTCTTTCATTCTCAAATCCTTGTTTCTCACTGACAAAGCAAACAGGAGTTAAGCAGCCTAGAGGATGTCATGTGCGGATAGCTAAGTAGTCTCATGGAGATATTTTACATTTTATAAAGCAGTTATATTCTTACATGTCTAAATGTTATGACTTCCATTAAAAAAATAAGTCACTCAACATTTCTATCTGTTAATACTACCAAAAATTTTTAAATTTTACATAGGATATTTTTTGTTAAATTCCCCTCAGCAGCAAGTTTCAGAATTAATCTGCAGTGTAATTCTGGGTGGACAAAATTCTGAAGAGTAGATACTTCCCAGTTTGTCCCAACACTGACAAAACTGTGACAACAGCAGAGCATGCAGTTTGCTTTGTCCAAATGATCCTTCTGTTCAGCTCTTAAACATTTATTGAAGGTGCTGTGAGAAAACCTATATAGAAAAAAATTTTCTGGATGCACAAATCCCAAGGAATACCAGAAATAAGGCAATACTCCTTAAAGGTGAGCTCTTGAAAAACCCCAAGCAAACCATCCAGTTTCACTCATACAGGAGCTTTCCAAAAAGGAAATATTACTAAAGAGTCTTATCCCTTATAAACTGATTTGCAATTAATGCAGAACAATAAAAAAACAGACAAAAACCCAATAAAGATGCCCTCTAACCACTTCTGTGCCCCTCTTGCACTGCTGGCTCTCCAGAGGCAGGACTGCAAACTAAAGAAGTCCACATTGGTTTCAACTGGCTTTGAAGTCTTACCTGCTTTTCTACCAAACAAAAAACCATCTTTTTTAGCTCAAGCCAACTGAACAATAGTTTGTTTTCACACAAGCTCAGATAACTTAAGATAATTACAATAATTATTTGAGGTTTATTTAGAAGTTAATTTCTCAGCCCTATTGCTTAGGGGGGGAGGCAAGAGAAACCTCCAAAACATAGATTATATTAGTAATAAAGATACTTACATTCAGATTTCTCTGAGACTGGCAAAAGTGTATGTGAGGCACTGACCTAATCTGACTCTTGCTGGTTTAGTGACATTGCTCAGTCTTGTTTTCTTCATCTTGCAGAGCAAGATGATACGGGAGGAGATGCAGATTTTTATGTCAAATCTGCTACTGATGACTTGAGACCAGAAAGAAGTTCTGTGGGGTAAAAAGATGAATCCCACATGACACAACCCAACACCACACAAAATGAAAACTTACTTAAGAGAGAAAAATACAGACAGGAGGATGACTTGTTTAGGTCATCTGGTTTGTTTTCAGAGCAACGCTTGCTTTAATTCCTGTCCATTTTACTAATTATTCTGAAGTGTATGTCTGTGCTCAGTGTTGTCAATCAGTGTGCAAAAACAATACCCTCTCTGCAGTTAGAGTCAAATTTAGAGGTCTGCTGTCCAGTTCATGAAGTTTAGAGTTCCTATGAATAAGCTCAATTAAGCCTTGGAGAATATCCAGGCTTCAGGACATAATTTCCACACAGAGCCTTTGAAACAAGATTTCAGCATCTTTCCTCCAGGAGACAAATTAATTCCAGTGACCTGGCACCATATTTTTTTCCCCTTTAACGTGAGACAACTTAAAACAGAACATAGTTATTGAGCAGGAACCAGCTCTTCCACCAGGTATTTTGTGTATAATGTCCTGGAATTTATCCAGATCCAATATATGAAAGCACCCAGAAATAAAACTACAAAAAGAGTATATGAGCAGCACCAGTCAAGAATGAATAGCAGCTTACCCTTGTTTTTCTAAAATTCATCCCATGTACCCCGAATTGCTAGAAAACCTCTTCCTTCCCAAGCCCTCACTTCTCCCTGTCTCATCACAGGTTACCATTCAAGGCCAGTGACTCAACACCTCAACAGGGAAAACAGTCCAGGCTGAGATTTATACCCAACAGGATGGGAGAATGTTAAGCTCATTTCAAGGAGGAAGGAAGGAAAAACCATTAGCAGTCAGAAAGGAAGCATATTTCAATAAGGCTCTTTTGTCTTTAGAAAAGGGAAAGCAAGCTAAGAAACGTTCTCCCCACTACACACTTGTGCTTACATGGGCCTCTTGCTTGGAAAAAATCTTTAATTTTGGCAAAAACTACATAAAATAAGAAAAATTACTAAACTGTTTTAGAAAAAAACCCTCCTAAATAACAATAACACAGATCTGTTCTGTAAGAGATCTAAATATTTGCACCTTTCAAGTAAATAGAAGGAGTCAAGGACTGCAGGTACCAGACAAACAATATGCACTGACTCATTTTTCACAGGAGTAATGATGGCTCCATGGGAGTGGCTGGGCAGACCCTGGGGACACGGTTTGGCCAGTGAACCCTCTTTCCTTTTCTCTCTCAAGAACATAAGAAACACCACTCCAGGGCATCCCAGAGGTTTCTCTGGCTGTGTCTGAGAGCCCACCAAGTTACAAGACCTCTTAGTCATTCAACTATCCACTCTGAAATGAGGAATTCAGCAGGGAGACAAAGTGATGAGGTGCTTCTGGAGAGGACCTAAGGGTAAGCTTACATCCTTCAGTGATAAAAGACCTAGAAACATTGATAACTCTTTGATGCATTTTTCTTCTTCTACGACAGTGAGTGGATCCTGCAAATGGGCAAGCTACACCACTGGCAGCTGGAAGCAATGCCAGGCAGGTTCCTCCCTGAAATGGCATCTCCCTGAGCAACGTGGACTGGGAGCCTCTCCATCCACTGGCCCCAGATAGAGGCCCCTTGCAGACCAGCAGTGCTGTGCTGATGTTCCTGCTTGCAGCACATGCCTGGGGAGCTTTCCCAGAGAAGTCATAGCACCTCCTGCAGCTGTGCCCATCCATCTGTTTCCTGCTTTTGATGAAAACTCTGCAGCTTGGCTAGACTGGATCTGAGCCCTAACGGGAATTGTTTTATTTTCCCCCAACCCTCTCCATTGGAAATCAAATGCTTAAGCACAGCTATCTCTCCGTCTCACAGGAGACAAAGCATTATGTGTTATCATATTAGTTCCCTTCCATCTGACAACTTCAAGAATAGGAACATTATGTACCTATCACTGCTTGTCCCCACTGAAAAAGCCACAGTACTTTATGCTTTCAGTCACAAGTTTAAGCCAAGAGGAACAAGTCCAAAGCACCCCTGACACAGACGGTGCTACAGCACCCAATGGTGGGTGGCTCCAGCTCCAGCCCAGAGCACCTTTGCATGCACTGCAGAGACAGCTTGGCCACCATTCCTGCCACCACACATAATGTGCTCTTCAGAAAAGGGCCAAACAATAGAAGATTTGTCAGATAATGTACTGGAGCAAAGTTGAATACTTAACATTTTGAGAAAATACAAGGGCCCGACGGGCCAAGCAGAGGCACACACTGAACAAAACCTTTTCAGAGGCAGACTGGAGCCTGCCCACATGTAACCAGCCACTGGCCTCTATGGTAAGCGTGAACTGAGGCTCGATTGTGTAATGCACATCAGAGGCTTTCACAAGAAGTCTGGCAAATTGAAAAGCTCTCTTAAGTTTTCAACAGTGGGGCTGTTGGCAGGAAGCACAGCTCATATGACCCCACACCCTCCTCAGGAAGAAAAGCAACAGCCTAAAAATGCAATGGAGAGTGGGGATCAGCACTCCCGTGTTAGCAAAGCAGATCCTAATAACATCTGCTGCCCCTTTGCTTTTCTGGAGGAGGTTTCTCCTCTGCATATTTCAACTCTCCATTTCAGCTGAATACTTTTTTGCCTGCAGAAGGTGGTGATAACTTATTTAGCCTTATTACAACAATTATTTAGACTAAGAGTCCATTATTCTTCAATTATGCCCAAAACATACTATTGCTTGAGCTTGGAAAAGCAAATTCTCCTCCCAGGCCTGCTCTGAGTAGCTGGCTGTGGTGTGGGATGGCTGCCCAGGACCTGATGATGACGAGCAGCCACACGCTCAATCTGAACGGGCTATCCCTCCCATCACTACCCCTTCTCCATGGAGACACACAGGGCTGGATCTCCTGTCCTGAAGAAAAACACTGTAAGAGGAAATACATATCAACACAGATTAATTTTTTTAGGTGTCATACTGGGAATAATTTGGCCTGCAGAACTTTGGCAACACGGGTAGAGGGCAAGCACGCTGCGACTTTCTGATCTGCCTGTCAGAGATGCTCAGCTGAAAAGCAATTCTCATCAAGAGCCTCTCTGGTCATTCAGCATGAGATATTCCATTCAGAGGGAAAACTATTTTGAAGTTACAGCAGGGGGTTTTAATTTAAAATTATTTTTAACCTAATGCTTTTTGGCTTGAAGCCAGAAGTAGACAAAATTCCATTTATATTTACAGATCAGATTACCTCATCATCATTCACACATCCATCTGTTAAAAAGGTATACTTTTCATTTATACTTTCTTAGGAAAAACACAAAAACAAAACAAACCCCAAACCTTTTAATTTCTTCAAAGCCTTTCAATGACTACAAATGAAGGTAACACCACCCATTTGCATAGGACTTCATTTCATTGTCATTTGTAATATAAGCCTCCATTCTGTGATCACAGCAACTTAGATGACAGCAAGAAGTAAGGAATTAAACAGAAACCTGAAGAGATATGAATAAACCTGGGGTGAGTTTGGGCCATCTGATTATGAATGGATTGGAAATGAAGCTCATGCTTGCAGCCACCATGTGCCAACACCCTGCCTGTGCACATGCTTCCCACGCTCCTGCAGCTCCCCTTCTGCCATGGGCTAACACCACATCTCACGTTGTAAAATTCAAACTACAAGACAAGGAACAGGCCAACACACTCCTTTACAAGCAATAGTCATTTTAACAAACATTACCTCATTACCTTGGATGGAGAGACATAGGTGAGATTGAAGTTTGGGGTTTGGTCTTTTTTTTTTTTTTTTCTTTTCAGTGAAAGCCTGTCATCTGCATATAACAGCTTCAGAGACAGATAAGTAACACAAAAAATGTCTGGATAGTTCTCTATTCAGGTGGACTCACAAACAAGGACACTATACTGGTATCTCTTCACATAACCCTTCCCCTTTGCAGTTATCTACTGCTATTAAGTAAGAGGGAACCACATCTGAAACAAATGTTGATTTTCAAAGCCATTCATGCTTTGGCCCAGTTTTTGACAGTGGCAATATAAATGCTGGCCCCAAAGTCCCCCTGCTGCCCCCGTTTCACCTTGGTAACTCCCACCCAGAGTAGAATGGCTGTGCCTAATACTCCAGAGAAAGTTCTCCACTGAAGCCCCCACTCGAGCTGCTGTTGTTCCCCCTTACCCAGTCTAATGACACCGACAGAAAGAAAAATATTTACTTAGTGCTGTAATCTTCTCAACAACGATTGTTCTGGAACAACAAGTAATAACTGCATTGATTACTGCAAGCAAATGCCTGCTTTCCAAAGAGGCCCTGGAAGGCACATGTGCAGCTCTGAGCACACCTGCCAGAGGCTGCAGATGCTCTGTCACCTCCTCCACAGAGCAAACAAACCAGCAGCCATGGCTGTGCCTGCAAGTCATTTCATTTGCAAAGTTGCAGATGTGCCTACTCAAAAGCAGCAGCTCCTCACAATATTAAAGCCCCTTTACACCTTCTGAATAATTCCAGCTGCCTGTACAGCAAGGATGTTATTTGTTATCCCACCCTTAGGGATTACAGTTGAATTACTTTGCTGTGTATTATCCTCTACCCAAATATTCAAAAATCACACTGACTGCTTGTCTGTGCAGGAAGTAAGAGTTTCAGCTGTATCAAAGGGGAGGAAAAATTCAAGCTGTGTCTACAGCGAACCTCTAACATCCCTCCCCCCACATGATACTGTGCAATTTCAATGTCAGCACTATTGTAGTTCAGCCAGACTGCCAAAGCCTACTTAAAAACTAAGCAACAGAGATTAGAGATGGAGTGGCTCAAAAATGTAGTTAAGCAAAACCTTTATACATTTACCATAAAATGATAGGCTTCATAGTCCATGAGGATATTACTTGGAAAACAATCTGCAACTGTGATGAATTTCCTTAAGCTTCTGCAAGCACAGGTCTGTACAAAATGGGATTAATTCAAAACCTTATCAGCAAAAATTCATATGGCCCAATTCATGGATCCTGCTTTACAGGGTTAAAATTTAAGCTAGCTAGTGTACTATGGAGAAAAAAATTGTTTTTATAACCACACTTATGATTCTCAGAGCACAGTTCTGCCCTTGAGCAGGTTTGCTATTTCATTGTTAATAATGAAACCCAAAGGAAAAGCTCAAAGGAACTAAAAGGAAGAAAAAGATACCCCAAACTGGTTTTTTGTATTTATGTCTTCTGCTGACATTCCCATTTCCCCAAAATAAATATTTATTACAATCCTTAAGCAAAATAAGATTTAATCCATGGTTCAGTTTAAAGTAATACTGATCACACTATGGATTTTAGTTCCATCCCTGTTTCTAGCAGTACAAGCCGTAGGTGGAAACACCCAGAACAAGTGTTTCTTTTGCTATTGGTGTAGAAATAAAAGATTGGGCATCCTGAGGGAATTTTTTCAAGTGCAGTGGGCCACATGCCTGTCTCTACAGTGATACAACAGCAATGGCCTCTCCCATCACTCACAGAGGCAGATCCAAGAAGCAGCAGCATGCTTATGGGCCATCAATTGGATTAATCCTGCTGTGAGCAGATGGCTCTCCCTCACCTTACAGCATGGCTTCTGTGATAAAGACATCATTCATGGATAATTCAAGTTATCAGAAGCTCCATCAGAGGCATGTCAAGGGTGTTGACTGCAGACCAGCTGGCTTCAGGAGGTATTTTTTTGACATGAGTTTGCACTGTTTTGATTTCAAACCAGCCTTTTCTAATTCTACAGAAGGCCAGCAAGATTAGTAAAGGCAGATTAAGATTAGTAAGGATAGATTTATGCAAAACTAAAATAGACTTGATTTTAAACTCCATGCTGTTCTTTCCTCAGTCTAACAGATTCTTTTGAAATTACAGTTTAGTGATATAAATTTGCAAAGAGACAAGCCCTTGAATATTCTGGAATCTCTTTAGTATTACCTTCCAAACAGAAAAAGCCATCTCATCAAATCAATTCTGCTTCTCCTTCTAAACCCTCTAAGTGAGTGATGCTAACAGCGAGGTCCCTTCCCAAGATCCTGGGTCCTGGGAAGCTGCTGCAACAGCCATTAAACTTGAGAATCTAAAGCAAGAGATCAAGCTGAAATCTGCAGTGGCCCAGTTTAATTTCTGGCTTGGGGGCCAGGCCAGTTTCTCCGCTTGTCAAGGAGTTTAAAGATTCAAGCAATGTATGTTAAGTCTAGCTAAGCTGTGGATGAGCAGTCCTATCTGGACACATTTATTGACAGCATCTCTTTCCAGTGAACACAAGAAGAAACTAGACTTGTGAATCAAAGTGTAAACAGTGACACCAAGTACAAACAGTCTTTCCCAGAGATGCTGACCTCTGACTGGGACTTGGAACACAGATGTGCAATTACAAGAGTCATCGATGTCTTGATGGAAGCCAGCAGCCTGTGATCTATTTGAAACACTTTCCTCACCCAACACTTATTGTATCAGTTCCATATTTTCCAGTCTATTCGCAGTTTTTAACAGCATGAACAGAGACTCAGTCTGTAATGAATTCCTTTTAAAATCTAAGTCCCACCAGATGCAATTCTCCATGGTTCCCAGAAGAAATGACTGCTAACTTCCCGCCTTGGCCACTGCAGCCTTGTTTGTCCAAGACTAACACTGGACCGAAACAAAAAAATGTGCAGAGGTTTCTATTAAAAGACAGGAATGCATCTAATGGTAATTTCAAGGGGTTTATGATACTGGTATTCAAACAAACCTGATTACAGAATTTGAAATCACTTGTTTGGCTGGAAGAGTTGGTTCAGTAGTTAAGATTTTCAAGGTACATGACTCACACCACATGATTTTCTGACTACAAATTTGGCTCATGTGTCAATAAAGGACATGTTAAATGGATTAAAGACTGGCCAACTGACAGATCTCAAAGTAGTTGACAGCACAAAGTCATTGGGGAATGAAATTGCTTTAGTCTGGTTTTGCATTAATCAGCTAGACAGATGCTCTTCCAGATACATAAAAATGGTGAAATCTAGATATAACAAATTCCTTGGAGGAAATGTTCTGCAAACACGTAGATTGGCAGAATGATATAAAAAAATAAAAATGCAAAGAAGAGCAGAAGTGTGCACACATTCAATTGATATCAGCTAAAACAGGCCAAGCCAGAGACAGAGCTGCACCTCTGGTAACAAAGAACAACAGACAAGTGCTACAGGAGAGAGGATGAGTCTTGAAGAACTTCAGCATCCTCTCAAGTAAGTGAATTAGGAGTAATTTGCTTTGTCACTGCCATAGCACAATGAATAAAGGACTAACACAACCTTCAGCAGTCTGAAACAAGGGAGCAGAATGTCAGGACACGATTCCATTGCAGCATTGATGTATTAAATTTAAATCTGGCTATCCAAGTTTTTAAATTTGTATTGGAAAATTCAAGGTGGCAGAAAAGAAGCCACCATGAAAAATAGTTGAGGGTTCAAATAAAAGGTTTCTCTAAGAGATCTTCAACACTTATCTGTTGAGAAGAGACAATTATAAACACCAGAAAGTAATCCCATGGAGATCCATTTACCTAGTAGGGAGGGCAGAGTGGGGCTCAGTCCCAGGAGCTGCTGCACAGTTCAAACAAGACAAATTAGAAAGATTATACTAATTTAGAGCAAGGCCAACTAGTTACTGCAGCAAAACTGAAGAAGTGACACAGCAAATGCTTCACTTGGTGTCATTAGATGAAAGCTCTCAGCTTTTCATCAAAATGTAGTTTAATCAACCAGGATAATGGTAATGCCCACGAGTTACAGCTGGACCTTTTGTACATCTGTGTCAGATCCCACAAATACTTTCAGATACACTTGTGGACATGCAGGCCTCTATCACTCTCCTAAGAGTTGGAGATGATGTAAACACTGAGTTACTTCAATATTAAATTTGAAAGGGGAGAGAAAAGAAAGAATCAAGGCTATGAGGATGAGATGGACAGCAACATTAAGTAACTAAATTAATATTGACATTTTCTAGCCAAAATTAGCACTTGGGAATACTGAATCAATACTACAATCTCTCCTGAACATTATAGGGAAAAAAAGGTAAAAAAGGTAGTTTGGTATTATATACACATTTACATAACCTTGCAGTCATTCCCTTAAACCCTTATCACACTGTACCTTTAAACATGAAGTTAAATAGCTGTGTTTTCCAAATTCTATATGCAGCTGGAAAGCTTCCTGTACCGCAGCCTCTCAATTATGTTTCTGCTCTATCACTGTATGCCTACAATTAGGTATTAAAACAAGTAAGAATGAAACAGGAAGAGAAGCAAAAATCATGGAGGAAAAAAAAAACACAACAGCAAAACTACCTGTACTCAGGCAAAAAAACACAGCAAGGCAACTTTCATGTTTAGACTACTGGGCCTCAAATTTCCATTATGTGAAGTTTCAATTCATAATTCAGGAGCCAACACAACTAGTCAGGTTTTGTTTGCAGCTGAGGTAATTCCTACCCTTTTTCTGCATTAAACCCAAGCTTTATAAAGGGCAAAAAGGTCATTTCTAAGAAGGCAAAAAGACATTTATTCTATTCAGGAGCTTTCACAACCTGTCAATATTAGAGATCATTACATGTTCCTTATGCAAGGCTCATCCAACATGAGTAATGGAAGAGTTTAAGACTCAAGCCTTCTATATGGGAACAATTACAAAGGGAAAAAAAGTTTAATTGAGAGCCTATTTCACTCGTATCTGCCCTGGATATTCAGATGCTTTCCTCTATTTCCTTATTAAATCAGAAGTGGATTCATCACCCAGTTAGAAACAAATGCACTAAGATTTTGTCAACTTTTTTATTGATTACGAAGCTTTAATGTCCAAAGCTAAAGTGGCCCTGTATGTGTGTCTGTTCAAGTGTTTGTAAGACCAAGGTCTTTTTAATTCCTAGGTGTTAAAGTCAGGCCATTTTAGAATTTCCAGTTAATCCAGGAAGGAGGAAGGGCAGTGAAGGAATAAACCAGGAAACTCAGAAACTATTTATGGTGAAAACATTATTATTCACAGCACCAAGCTTAACTTATTTGGAATTTCAGATGTTCAAATTGGTTACATTTGTGCAAGAGAAATCTAGAGATCCCCTCTGAAACTCAAATATTGGAGAGATGGTAGATTTAATCATTTACAGTCTTAAACTTTGTATACCTAAGTCCCAATTCAGTTGTTTTTACATCCATCCTGCCTCTTAAATAAAAAACAGAATCTGGCTAAGATGCAGATAGTTTTGCAATGTGAAAGATAAGAACAAACATTTTGTTTCCAAGGTAGTGTGTTATGAACCTCTAATCATTTCTCTGCACAATTTCCAGCTCTCATTCAAAATACGAGTGCGATCCAACAGCCTCTCATTTCCACAGATACTCTCTGATACATGAGCACTACAGAGGAAGAAAGACCTGCCAAAGCTGTTTGCCTCAGTAGGTCCAAGGGATAGTGGTGAGGCAGACAAGAACAATGTGCAACTGTCAGTCCTTGGGTGAAGGGAGGCAACATGAATACTTTGTTTAGAGATTGCAGCCCACATAGGACACATCACAGCAGTCCAGTCATGCAGGACCCCCTTCTGTGCTCTCTTCTGCTTCAAAGGGAGAGTGGATTTTCAAAATTCTTAAGAAAATAACATCAATATGATACCAGAGCACAGTTCAGTAGGCTCAGCCTCCTGTCTCTGACAGTGGCCAATAGCAGATGCTTAGGGAAAAAAAAACCCACAAGAACCTATTCATTCATCACATCTTATCTACTTCAGCATTCTTGCGTCACTGATGGTAAAGCTCAGGGCAGACAGAGCTGGCAAGCTCATAATTTAGCACCAACAGTAAAATCTTCCATTCACATTCAAAGCAAGACATCTAAGCTATCAGAAATCTGAAGCAGTTCAAGACACAAGATGAAGGGCAGGTACATCTATCAACTGTGCTTTTGGATGAATGCACTTTTTTTATAGGGCTGGAATTGATGACCCATGAAGTTCCTCGATGCAATAATATCAAATCACACAGCACTTCGTTTTCTTTGACTGCAAGCAGCAAGATGAGCCCCAAAGAAAAACAACCTGAGGATCCCAGCTGTATTTCAGAGGAAATTTGCTTCAGGTTTGAGGTAGTTTCCTCTCTCTGTCATTTAGTCCCATTTGACATTCTCAGGTATTTCTTACAGCTCTTTGCATACACTCTTTTAGAAATAGATGTGTATATAGTTCATATATAAAAATCTAAGTAAAGGCCAAGCGTTAAATGGAAAAGATACTGTATGTCCTACAGTGTGCCAAGGTTGTATGAACTATAAAAAGATACTGCTAATGAGCCAATAATCAATCATGATTGTCGAGATCAGTCTATTCATGGGTGGACAGAAGTAAGTTCCTAAAACCTGAGCCTTGAAAGTTGCGTGAAACAACTTCTGACTCAAAAATTACATGTAGATGAAAAAATGAAAGATCTTTCTCCATGCACAAGAAGAGAAATTAAGCAGGTTCTGTTAGTAACCTCATTTCATGACCATGCTCTATTAGATCACACAGAAGAAAATGCATTATTTACTCAGGTAATAAACAAAACAAACTCCACAAATTACTTCACAGACACAGAAGTAAAGCAAGTTAATTTCCTATTTTCATCCTTTATCCTCCCCCCAATTCACCCCTTCCTTCCAGTAGCCCCTCACGTCTCTACATCAATTCCAACAGGCAGAAGACAGCATATGCACAAGCTCTGTGGATGTGGACTGACCTCCTGTCCACACTGGCCAGTTCACTGCTCAGCTCCTGACAAATGATATGCAGCAGCCCAATGCTGCCCACAGGGTGCTTCCTCCTGAGCAGCAGTGTTCATTTGTGCCACCCTTCTATTTCAGAGAGAGCAACACTGTTCTGGACTTCCAGCTCTCTTTGCAAACATGGTTAAAGCTGGCCAATGAATTCAGAAGTTATTCAGCTGAGAGGGCAATTGCAAAAGCCTGGCATTTCCTTAGGAAGAAGTCTAAAAAGAGTAAAGAGCCTTATATAGTATTCAGATTCAATCTGGGCATCTTTGGCTCGAATACCGAAAATAGTAAAGAGAGATAAGAAGTTGCTCAATATAAATGTCTTTTTAAAACCAGCAACAAGGAATTTAACACTTGCAGATACCCGAGAAGTTGGGAAATACTAACATCTGACTCATTCAAGCAGCATCCAAGCTCTAACTGTAACATTTAGTGGTTTTCCCCATTAGATCTCTGGCAGGTTAGCCCTTCGCATCAAAGGGCATCCAACTGGACACAGCTTGCCCTATCTCAGTAAGCCATTTCAAACCCAGCCTAATACAGTAAAGGTGTCAGCTGTCTTTTAAGGTAAATTTTGGTTCAATCTCTTCCGTAGAGTCAGATGATTAGAACTTGCTCCAGAAACATTTTTCAGGCTTCTGAGGCTTATTGATATAGCACATGGAAAAACATAAACCAAAACTAGGCTTTCTACAATAACATCACACAGGTATTCACATCTGTACTCTTCACTCCTTATCCAATCACGTGGTCTGCTTGGTATGTTACTAATTAGGCAATTTTGCCATTCTGTTGCATTTTATATAAGGGTCGTTTACATAAGGTCTAATCTCACTAAGCATCAGAACTAAAAGCTCATTATTCACAGGCAGGAAGGCAATAAAAGGATCACAGCGGACAAAGGAAAGCCCTCCAGGGTTACTTTGTAGAGGCTCCTAACCAAGCACCTCCAGGCTCTGTGCACACCTGAAACAATGCACAGTGTGCTCTGGAAAGGGGTCTCCTCACAAAGGAAACTGTGCAAGGAGGTCACAAGGCAATGATTGTGGCAGGACCTTGGGTTATCACTTCAGCAGATGCTGTTTCTATTCTTCCCACTGAGATGAAGGCGATTGATGGAGCCACTGATTAAGCCTACAGACATTCTGTACAGCGCAGTCACTATCACAGGTCATTGTTCTAAGATTTATGGCACATGAGCAATAATACAGATACGCTGACAAACCATATCAAAGAAACACAAATCATTCTTAGCCCATGATGAAGCAACACAAGTCACTTGGCTATGAAAGTAAAAAAAAAAATAAAAAAATCTTGTTTTTTGCCATGAATTAGGATACTGTTTAACACTATAAAATATTTCCAGTTTTTTATTTTACAAAGATGCATACTCAGGAGAGAAGTTGTGAAGCTGTGTAAGAATGTATCGGGCACTCAGATTCCACTTTAGGTTATAGCTCAGCAAGTCAGGTATTGATATCAAGGGAAGTTTGAACCCAGATGTCTATTTGTTTAGGTATCTCACTGTAATCTACATTTTGGCATTCTTAAAGGTCTCAGACACTGAGCACTCAATCTTGCCTTTCACTGCCTTCCTGCCAACAGACAAGGCACAGATGTGACCTCCAGAGTGGCAGTTTATTGTATCAGTCTTGCAGAGTGGAAGTGGGAAGCAGTTGTAAATAGTCCCCTCTTTTGACTCCAGTTATCAAAAGTGGAGACACATCATCCATGCCCTTTGAGCATCCCCACTGACAAACAATGGCCCCAGAGGCCAATATTATTTTGTAGAGTCAACTAAGAAATAAAATAAACCCCATGAGATGAAACTTTGCATTAAGAATCTTTCCCACCTCCAGACCTACATCTCAAACACCACCACCAAACATATTTCAGAGCGCACATCAGCTGTTGCACTGAGAATGCAGGCTCAGTCTCCTAGCAGCATCACTATTAATAGAATCTGTTTAGATTAATCTTCAGTTTCAACCTCACCAAACTCTATGGACTGAACTCCAAGAGCCAGGATTACACAGCTATCCATAACAGATTTTTCCTCCCTAGTTTTCTGCCATTGGTGTACATAATATCAGAATAAGCCCAAAGAACAACATCCTCATTAAGTAGTGGATCAGTCCAAAAGACTGGAACAAGAATGTTTTACCTTGATTACAGATTAAGCGGCCAACAGGAGCTTATGCTTTTGCCAACACACTTGTGCTATGGTAGAGATGTTTAAGAATTGTTTAGTTCTACAGAGCTGCTTCTAGGATTAAAGCAACTCTCTAATGCTAGCGTGATGCCTTTGAAATTAAAAATATACACATGCTGACATGTTTTCAAACTTGTCAGTTCCCATATGGAGCAGCATTCACTCATCTCTGCCTTCAGCCTCAAAAAGAGTGCTGTTCCTGGAATCACAAATGGAGAAGTACTGTGTGCACAACCCTGGGCCACACAGCCCAGGGATGGAATCCATTTGAAAAGTGCAGCAGAGACAGCAATTGCAGCTGGATAACACTGAGAGAGGCTAACAGAAGTCTGACCTTTTTCTGCCCAGGCTTCCAGACAAAATTCTCTTCTAACTGCTCTCTAATGCTCCCAACTCCGAGAATGACATGTGCTCCAAGCTCCAATGGCT
Organism: Xenops minutus; assembly: GCA_035221455.1. Lineage (NCBI taxonomy): Eukaryota > Metazoa > Chordata > Aves > Passeriformes > Furnariidae > Xenops > Xenops minutus. The sequence continues at coordinate 7,124,016 of JAWWEE010000034.1, read as the reverse complement.
TTTAGGTCTTTGGGAAGCAGAGTTCAATTGAGAGGTATTATTAGCTATAAACAGCCAGTTTCTATTTAATAAACAATTATAACACATACACACAGCTGCTTCTTTCCCCCTTAGGTTTTAAAGCGCTCAAGCCACTACAAAGTCTTCGTTCTTACAGCCTCTAAGTGTCTATCCCATAATCTTACCCATCCACATATTGCTCAGAATTGTCTGTAACATCCCTTCATTTTGGCTCCCTCCCCTTCAGTTCTACCACACTTGAAGACCATTTATGACAGCTAAAAATACACAAAGATCTTACTGTTCTCTGCAACACTCTCAGAGCTGCCTTTTACCTGCACTCAAGCATGCAGGAGGCGAGCACGAATCTTGTTTTGGCAGCTGTTTTGCTTACTAAGCTACTTTTACTCCTTCTACAAAGAAGGGGTTTCTTTCTTCCATTCTTCTTGTATCCTGAACCTTGAAACACCAGCACTCTCTGTGTCAGTATCACCACCATCCTAGAGCCTCTAAGACAGTGCTTTCAGGGGCAGGCAGATTCTGACCATTGGTACCTGCTGGTGCAAATTGCTTTCATCACATTGCTTCTTATAAAGATAGGTTTTTCATTATATCTACAGTGCTTTGTACATCTTCAAATCCTACCTCTTGCACTTATTATATCAATAATGACATCCTCATGGCTCTTTCGTGCTTTACATCCACTGAGCACTGGACAATTCTTTAGGGCAAGGATTGTGTATTGCTTAGTGTATTTCACCTCTTTTAAAGCACAGGATAAATTATATTTAAAAAGGGACATTGTCAAATTCAGGCCCTCAAAAGTCGAGTCCAGTCAAGTTCAGGAGCTACCGATATTTCTTTCTCCTTCTTTCACTGTTTTATTCTCTCAGTATCCAAGCAGAGATATTAATGTAACCCACTCCCTGGGATCTTCAGCTCCTGTGATGCAGCATGTCAAGCTCTATGAAAATCTTATGCTCTTTTAACTGGCCACTGAATCACAAATCTAGAAAATGGTTTATGTTATTTTATATCCATCCTTTAATGTAAAAGACAAGCTTTTCTGTAAGTCAGTATTACGTGAGACATTAAATGAGCTCCCTAAAGACTTTGGGCAGGTCCTTTTAGCTGTTTTTGTTGACTTATATAGACAATATATGGCAAATGGAAGTAATTAATTCAAATATAAATCAATATGAATAACACCTGCAGTTTAAGGGTGAAAATGCTTAGTTCTACAAGACTGAAACTGTAACTTGACACGGAGACAAAGGTGTTTCAGCCTCCAGCTAAAAGGCTTAACACTGAGAATTTCAGTTTAAGCAGAGACACAAATCACTGGGTAGGTTTAAGAACTGTTTACTTGGCTGCCCTATGCCCCATGGAATCTAGAAGTTGTATTTCTGAACCACCTGCATGCCTGGTTGACTTGCACAGGCATAGAGGAAAGATTAGAGAGCGGAAAAACGCCATTACAATCAATTCATCATGCACTTCCTATCCACTTGAATTTGCGGGGTGACACTTTGCTCTAAAGAAGAGGTAAAATAAATCACCAGCCACCTTATACAAAATCCTCCCAAGTTCAGTTTGAAGCCCAGGAAATCCAGAGGAAAGGCACACTAGTATTTAAACTGAAGAGTGAATCTCACCCCAGATAAAGCTAATCCACCCCAGCAGGTCTGACTTTTATCCATAGTTGAAAAGATACTTTGAAGAGAGAATGTTTTGTATTTCAAATGTATCTGTTTTGTATTTCAAATACATCTCAATTCTTATGAAAGATCATGCAAGGCAGGATGTCTCCCAAACTGCTCCACAAGAGACTGCTTTTCTTTACAAACCAAAATGAGGACTGAACTGAATCCTGAGATTTGAGTAAATCTGCAATCTAGACAGTTTAGGGTTTTTCTTGCTCATGAGTAAATCACCTTCTAGAAAAGAGGAGTAATAATGCTTCCTATTTGCTATACTTTAATCAATAAGGGGTTGTTTTTTTTCCCGTAGTGGAGGGAGGAAAGAACTCAAAATAGCAAGTGATAAGTAGTAAAAGCTGTTTTTACTACTTACCTGTGCTTAGAAGAACAATTTGCTGGCACCTACTGGAGCCATGTAAATCATCTGAAGAGCTGTCAGGTGTTTGCCTCTCATGTTTCCTTCCATTTACAGTACCCATCCTGTAAATTCTGCCCACCAAATTAAACACTGCTTCCCTTTCCATCCCTTCCAATCCTATGCTTTAAGGGGGTAAAAGCAGAGAATGTTTCAGAACAGTCACTTACCAGAACATTTCCTTCACAAGTAGCACACTTGGTAACAGCGAATTTTATGTTGAGCATGATTTACTTTATTAACAGAAAAAAACCCTTCAGCTTTCAGCTGAAGTTTCACTCACTAAATTCCCAGTTTCTAACTTTACAATTAGACATTGCTGGCAAGTACAGATCACTCAGCATGGAAAGTTTTGTACTTTGTAGGCACACTTCTTGGGAATGAGAAATTAGGTCCACCAGAATCCTCATCATGCTGTCCATGAAAGGAAACAGTTGGGGTAAGCAGAAGCTAGGTAGACTGCATCTCAGCTGTATCACACGTGCTTTAAAACCTCAATTACTGCATTATTTTGTAGGAAATACTATGGAAATAAGGCCTGCACTTTCAAAATGTAGGCCAAGTTTTCAATACTTGAATTAAGGCAGTGTGTTCTACATTGGTTCAGGTATAAACTCCAAAAATAGAACATTCAATTATGTGTAGGATCGATACTTAGTGTCAAAGAAAGCCCAGAGGGTATTTTGTGCATTTCAGTAACAGACTTACAGACTTTTAGGAATGAAGCACAAAAATACAGATCCTTCCTGCAGGAACTGATGATGCATGCTGTGGATACTCCACAAGACTGAAGCACAGAATTTGGGACTGTTTCAGAGCATTTGAGATGTTAAAGAGGATTTATTCAGCCCTTTTCCAGATTTCAAATCCAGTGAGTAGGGAGAGAGGGAAGGAAGTATGAAAACACAAGATTTTAACTTGTCATCTTCACCCAAATGCACATACAATATTCTACAGAATCTTGCCCAGCCATCCTGGTAAGTATCACTGAAAAATGGCTTAAAAATTCACTCTGATCTGCTTTCAAAGCTTCAGTCTCTTTATTTGTATGTACAACTAGATAAATAAGCAATAATTTGGGAGTTACGACTTCAGTGTATTACTGATTCAGCTCTGCAACACTTGGGATTACCCTGTGGTCTAGGTCTCTTCAGGCAAACAAGAAGTCAGAGCCTTTCATCTGAACACATCAACTGTGGCTGACAGCAATTTATTGTCTGATCAGCTCTTCCCAGATCTAAATTGATCATTTCAATTCCAGAAACAGGTTTAAATCTGTACTGTTTGAGATGATTTACAAAAAGACCAACTAAAATCTGAGCTCTCAAGGAAGCAGAATTACTACAGAGACTCAGAAGCCTATGCATGATGTTATTTTGTTCGACTGCATTGTAAATCCACCCACCATCCCACAAAAATAACAGATTGCACTATTCTGTTTCTTGGACGAGATTTTCAAATACTTTCTAGTGGGCCAAAATATGTTCCAAGACTTTTACTAGCAACTTTAACAACAGAAAAACTGACACGCCTCTGGTAGCACCGAGACCAGCCCCAGTATGAGCTGTGCAATAAAGCACTCGGCCTCTCAGCCATCCAGGCACTTCAAACTACACTTTGCCAAAGAAGCATCTTGAATGTGTTAGCTAAAAAACCCTGGTCAGCAAGTGATCTACATAGTAAAAGTGGATGTTAGCGTGAAGCTTGCAGATTTAAAAAGTATCCACAGATACATTTCAAAGTACTAAATTTCACTAAAAGCCCTTATTTTAAGTATAGCACTCCCTGTAGATAAAACCTTCCACTCCTCTATTACAGGATGTATTCTAAAATTATATACAACTTCTATTGTGCTAAATCATAAAGCAGAGATTTGATTTTCCAAACACTGAAGTCTGAAACACTGGCAAGCTAGTCAGCAGTCCTAAACCACCCCCTTGCCACTAAAACGCTTTCCTGTGCTCTTCTGCAGAACTTTGTCACCAGAAGGTGACAAACCAGCTCCCTTTAAAACATCTCTCTGGACTGGCAGTCCCAGACCAGCGTTGTATGAAAACGCAGGAGTCCTGTCTCTCCCCTGAGCTTCAGTACTATGCAGTGTAAACTGCAAACTTCTACAGAAATCCATTGAAGAAATAACATTACTTGGTACCTAGTAAGAGCATCTATTTCCTGCTATTGAGTCAATTAAGCCTTCTGTTTCTCTGGATCAAAAGGCAGCAGCTGGTTATGATCATCTATTGACTGAGATTTGCTTCGAGCTTCGCACATAGCAGCCTTCACAGCCTGACACCTTTCTGTTTCGCTCCACAGTCAGGAGATTAATACAGCATGGAGGGTCTCTGCTGGGTTAGGAAGCCAGAGTAATTACCAGCCATTTACTGCTAATGCCTATACAAACTCTCTGGGTACTTTGCACACTGCCAGAAAAGGTATTAATTCAACTCCTGCTTTTTTGCTAACCAAAGGCCAGCAAGCCTGCCCTGTGTTACAGTGAACAGTCTACTTAAATCCCACTGAAATTAATGGGTCTAAAGCATGGCCAAAAGTTAAGCAAAGTGAACCCAGATTTTAAAAGAAGCACAAGTGTTGCTGATGCCTTTCTTTAATGCAGGCTTTTTTCTCAGGATGCCATCAACTTTCCAGGGCAATCTAAAAAGCTCACTACAGAGCAAGACCTCTAGAACAACTCCCACCTCTAGAAATCAAGACTTCAGCTCAAAGCCTTGACTGCAGCAGGGATATACAGGAAAGAACACATGGCAGTTTCGAGCCATTTTCTACTTTGTCTGCCTTTTCTCCCAAGAGACCCTGAGTAGTTCAAATCTGCTCGATACTATTTCAGATATTGCTCGAATAAAAACAGTTACCAAAGCAGAAAAATCAATCCTGTGTATTTTTCTCCAACTATAAATTTGTCTAGTATAACCACTTTCATTGCAGTCCCACCTAAAATTATTACTCATGAAGCAAGACCCTTTTGACAAAGGCACTGTAGAATCATATACAGTGTTGACATGTTTTAGGACACTTTGCAAACAATCTGAATCAGAGCCAAGAATAATTCTTTTAAAACTCCATTGCTTAGTTGTCCTGTAGCATCTCACACGCATGGACTCTCCTTACAATCATATGGGGAATTTTATCACAGACAGAATATGGAATATAAGCACAAAGCTAACTACAGCCTGTGAAAGAGCCTGGAAGCAACTGCAAACTATCTACTGGAAAGCATTTTAAGGCCATTCAGCCATAGAAGAGGAAGAAGAAACTGAAGCTTTTTTGTGCTGCATACAAAATGCAGTTCATCTGGGTCTCCTTTGCTGCCAAGATTTTATCATAGCCGAGTTTGGGTTTTGTTTTTCTCTTCAAAAGATTAGTGTCCAAGCATATGAATACACGGGATTTGTTTTGCTGTCAAAACATAAATACCATGTGTTTTATCCAGTAACACAGTTCACTTCAAAGACCCATCAGAAATGGAAGACATACCATAGGCCAAGCCATTTGTCAAGTAGTCAGCAGTTTGGGTCAAAATTTCTGACTTCAAGCTCAGTCTCTAAAGACTAGTTATTTTATCCTCCACAAGAAAGTACTGATACATTCTTTGCTCTTCTGTTGTTTGAGATCCACTCAAAGTCTAAAAGTGCATGTGTTTTCTTTAAGATTTCAGCCCCATCCCTAATTACTTTCTCAAAGGGAACTGTCAGTGTGAAGAGGCCCATATATTTGCTCAATTTATAGCCTTTTATTAGCTCCCCGTGCATGTGATGCCAAAGGCTGTTTTTTGCCAAGTCTCTTCAGTCCTTGCTTAAAGCAGAAGCAGATGCCGTGCATTGTCAGCACAGAAATATATGTTCTGATTTAAGCCACTCTATCCCATTATTTATAGGTAATTTCCATTCTTGCAGAAGCTTGAATATCACTTTCTCATGGATAGGACAAGAATAGCTTAGGAGTTTAAACTGTCTTGTTGCCAGATCCGCTCTCACTATGAATTATTCCCTCCACACCTACAAGCAGCCCACTGCAGAGCAGAGTTGAACAAATTCTTCATTGCAGCAGGAGAGGATTTCCCCCAGCAGGACAGCCCAGACCCCTGTGTTTCACTATGCTCCTGCTGAATGTCTGGCCAAAGCCTTGCCTTTTCATTAAGTACAGCACAGTTAAAACACAAGACCATTGCACTTGCTGATAGATTAGAGAGCACCAAGTTGCTTGACCAAGAAAGCCACTAAGCAGTGTTCCAGGTGCACACTTTCCTCTATTTGGAGTTCCTACACTTCCACTGAATATTCATGTCTGCTATCATTTCTTTCTCCTCCTTCAGATTTCCTTCTGATTTCTCAGTGTTTGTACAGAATAGCCACGATAAACAGCATGTGTCACTCCTCAAGGACACAGGAAGAATTGTGTCCCATTCTTTTCCAAACACTTCAAAATCCAGTTGCCAAGTAAAGCCTGCAGCTTCAGAGCTAGCAGCAGGCAGCTCCTGGAGTAGCAGTTAACCAGTTCCCAGCCACTGGTAGACAGCTTGGTACACATCCATCCCCTGATCCTTTCCTCAATCAGACAGCAAGTTCACAGCACATGCCAACTTGAGTATTGTTAGTTATTTCTCCTTTCTCCCTATATCCTTCTCATTTTGTGATCCAATTAGCTCAGCTCAACAAGAACAAGTAATTTGAAGCATGATCCAAAATAAAAACAATTACTAGCTATGTCCAGTAACATCATGATCCTGTTAGAGCTTTCTTAGACAAGTTTCCTATCCAGCATATTGTTCAGACATCCACATCTTGTACTCCTTTGGACCAGAGTCAAATGGTACAGTACAAAGCATGAGCCTTGAACATACTTGTAACACTCTGGCATGGCCTCACCTTACAATTTTCTATAGGATCAATCACAGTAGTTCCAGGTGCCTTGTAATATATCTCAGGTACACATGCAGGATGGTTAAATTCAGAAAAACAGACCTCAGCCATCAAAATTCACTCTGAAGAGTGTATTAGTAAGAGAAAAAAAACACCCACAGTTTCCTTTTCAAGCCAAACAAAATCCTGGAATAGTTTCAATACGCTAGTCCAACACCTAAAAAGTTCAAACATTCTCTCCTGTTTGGACATGGCTTTCACTCATACCTCCCTCATATGCAAATTATTTAAAAACCCATTTAGGTGCAGCAGGAGGAGGGAACAACAAGCTATGCTGGGTTAAAGACAGTGATGGAGAAACAGAGAAAAACGCAGGTCCTGCTTGATAGGTTTAAAATGGCACAGGATGAGGAAAAAATTGAACTGCTGACTCTTCTGAACAAAGTATAATTGCCCTCCTGTCACAGGTTTCCCAGGTGTCTGTATTTATACATACATACAATACATATATAAATATATATAATATGTATGTTAGCGCTGCATAAACCACTGAAAACACTAGAGAAGCTGATTTTCCTGGTTCCCTACCCAGTCACCTTAAACCATTACTGAGGCATCTTACAAGTCCCAGGAAACTGAAAGGCACTCAAAATGACACTTTCTTAAGTGCTCTAATTCCAGAACCATTAACACAAGAAACTGGATCCTATTCATAGACCATTTAAACTTCAACCCATGAACCCAGCAATCTTTTTTAAGTCGCCAGTGACACAATGAGAGACAGGATCACCCTTCATTTCTTAACATTGAGGCTGCCTGGAATTGAGCTCTTCAGGGATGTATTTCTGCTGATGTTTTATTAGCCCAGCAAGAAATTTAAAGGTTTTGACAGTTCTTGACAGTTAGGAATTTTGCAGTAATTTTTCCTGCAGTATTTTCTGATCTTTTCTGCATTCATTGCCCCCTGATTGCTCCGAACATCCCAGCAGCTGAACAAGTGGATCACAAAGCCACATCTCAAACCTACCTAACAGACTCTTGTGCAGGTTACTTAGAACAAGTGGCTCAAAAGCAACAACCTTCAACAAGGTAACAAAGAGCTGTTTATGCAAGTGTCCCCCCTCTAGGAGCATTATATAAGCACAGTGTTCACAAGGCCTGTCAGAAGAGTGTGGCATCAGAGGCTCTTGACTCCCCAATCCAACATATCTATAAGCTAATTTTACACCCAAGACTGTGTAAATAAAAAGTTTTGACACATGTGAAAATATACACCAGTATTCCAGCATCGCCTCTGATACAACTCAAACCTTACGAAACTGTAATTCTCAGATGTACATTGAAAACATGCACTAATTGAGACCCAAACCTACTTGACTGCACAGAAACTATCCAGACTGTAAAACTGGCCTGGTCAGTCAGGCCTGTGTAGATAAGAAAGCATTTTCCTAAAACATGTGTCGTAAACACATACTCCCACTTACAATATATTTGCAAAACAACCTGATATGAAGAAAAAGGATAAATCATTTCCTTAACACCTAACTGGGCAGACAGTTTCAGAGCTTTCTTCCAGCGAGGGAATAAATTGTCAATTTTGTAGCTACATCTGTGATGTTCTTCGTTAGAAACGCTCCTCCTGTATTTCAGAAAAACAGCAAATATGTGATACACACACAAGGCAGATGTTCTCAAAAACCAACTTAAGAAAAACACATAGAGAAATCCAAAACATACAAAGTCTGGAAGATCATAATTATGTTTTATACACTGGTACTTTGTCCTGCTTGCTGCACGATGGGTGTTCAAGCAGAGGGGAAGGATGGGAGTAAGAAAAACAATAGAAGTTTGGGCTCCAGGCCCACAGGAGTGGGACTGAATTCTAAGATAAAGAAGCAAGCTACAAAAGAATCCAGATGTGGCCTTGCTAGAAAGAACTGACAGATGCTCAACTACCGCCCTTCATCATCTCTTTGCTAAAAATACGGGCCAGATCCAGCATTCTTTTAGAATGCCTGGCATCTCTCCAGCTAAATTCAATAGGCCTTGGATCAGATCTTTACTTAGGTCAAAAGCAAACTCACCATTTGCTGATCAAAACCAAAGCTCAACAAGAGCTTTCAAAATACGTACTTTTTTTGGCAAGTGCAGACAATTTGTAAATCTCAAAGTTCTTACTGAAGAAGCAATAACCAAGGCAATTGTTGGCTCATTCACTGGTGTCCTCTAATTATAGCCTGACAATACACAAAAAAATCCCTTTGTGCATCTGTATTTAAGAGTATTCACTGTATCACTGCCATCAAATTGAAGCAATAATTAAGAACTTAATACAGATAAAATTTTTGAGAGCCTAAAATTGTAAAAATCCTTTCAGTGCCCCAATGAAACATTTCTCCAAGCTGTAACTTGGACAAAAGGCTCCACTTTTATATAGCAGTTTTCTTTTTATTTGTTTAAAAAGCTTTACAACTATGGTCTGCTAAAAATCTTGAAAAAACAGCCTCCCCATAATGCACCTTTTCACTTAATTTACAGTCCTACTAAAGCAGGGCCTTTTCCTGCAAACACATTCTTTGTGCTCCATACCAAAATAACAGGGTATTACTGCAAATCATGCATGCTCTAGGAAGGAACTTTTATGTTTCCAATATAAAGTGAAGTGCTAAAGATCAGACAAAATATTCTCCAAAAAAACCCCCCACTGTTTAGCTTCCCTAAGAATCTGCAATGAACTTAGCCCAGTAGACTGGCTGGCACAGAGGTGTGCGACCTCAGTGATACTCACATAACATCATTAGTATAAAAGTGAAGCCATTTCTTCCGCTGGATATTAAACAGCCAAGTACTGCACTACCTCTAGTTCTTCCCCTAGAAGAAGATAAATCACTGTTGATGTGAAATTTCTCTCCAGAAAATGTTTCATAAAGTATACTTTTTAAAAAAATGTGTTGTTAAGCTGTCTTATTTCTACAGCTCTGCCAGAGAAACTGCTCTTGCTATAAAGTTCTTGTTCCCTTGGACAAAATATTCAAACTTAGTCTCAAAAAGAGGAAGAGCTTCTTACCTGCACAATTTGTGCATCTCATAAAACCAGTTTATACCTCTCCCACTGACAGATCCAAGGTGAAAAAGACCAGCAGCTTCATCTGTCAGCTCCATGAAGCACGTCCAGTAGAAGAAAGTATCTTCCAGAGGATCCTTGAGCCCCAGTGAGAGATGGTGCTGGGCTACTTTTGCCAATTTCTGAGGGGATCGTTTCACTAAAACCAGAATTGGACCCTTTTCACAGTTACGCTGTGGAATAGCAATGCAAAAGGCTTTGATCAAGCCCTTTATTAGGGATACATTGGAAAGGAGTTAAGATAATAGTATGTCAGGTTTGTTGGTTGGTTGTTTTCATGTAACTAAGGAATTCCTTAATTGTTTCTATATACAAAAGTGTTACAAAAAGGGTCTAAAGTTAGTCACACACTTGTACAAAGTTGTCTGATTACCTCCTAATAAGGCAAACTCAGAAGTAACAAGGAAAGATAAGCTCTTTGGTCCACACCACTTCCAGGGGAAAATCTAGGAGAAAAAAGCTGCATCAGTTAACCCACTGAGCAGAAACAAGCTCGAGAAAGGGTGGGGGGTGGCATACAGGGTCTGTAAAGCACAACCCTGCCAAGTTTAGCTTTTTCTTCATTCCCAAACATTCCAGCACTCCAGGGTTTTCACCAGAATAGCTCATTTCCAATGAACAATAGCACTCTAGCATTTTTATGGTCACACCTGCACACACGTTTAGGAGGTCCATTTCCTGCCTTGCTGTATACAAGCACAGTGAGGCTCCTAACTTTTTATTGTTCTCCAGACAATACTTTTACACTGATAGAGAAATAAGATGTACAAAGTGATTAAAAAAAAGAAAATAAAATAAAAAGGGATGTGAAAGTTATGAATGATCCTAAATGCCCGTAGTTCAGGAAATGTCTGTAATTTACAGTTAAGGCAGCCCAAACACTTGACGTGGAGAGAGCCAAGAGTCAATTTTATAATCAAACTGCTTGAAGCTCAGGCACTACAGGACCTCCAGCATTAAAAAAGTGGCTGTGATCCAAAATACTACAAAACACCCAAAAGATCTTATCTTCCACATGCATGCAAGCATCTTTTGCTTAATTCCTCCAGCCTCTCAAGATTCCTGAAAAGAAAGCTGGCCAGGGAAATGCCGCTCAGGATCCTCCACTGTGCTCCCCCACAGACTCTGCCTGGCAGATTCATACATGGAGAAAGACTTCCTCCTTCTCATGGAAGAAGTGCAGCAGAGGAGCTGGACATCATCTCATGGCTGGAAGAAAGGGGAGAAGATCTTGGCTTCTTTTACATTTCCTTCAGAGGAAAAGGGATTTCTCATGAATGGGGACACGTGAAACAGCTTGGCAGCTGGAAAAAACTAACTGTAAGGAAGAGGGAGACTTTACAGTGGTGGAGACCACTCCCTCAATTACAATGCAGATATACTTTAAATGCAGAAGAATCAACAGCATATAAATGCTACTACTTGGCCTCAAAGCAGTTCCAGTCTTGCTGCCTCTCTATGTTTTCCATCACGATTTCTTAATGCTCCTCCACTCAGAACAAAAATAGCTGTTTAAATATGCCAAATGTGCATGGCAAACATATTTGGCTTCTACATTTCATTTTACAAGCAAAAAACTAGGAAATGGGACTGATCTGCTTCAAACAGCAAGACAGTCCACATTAACATGTTCTCCCTCTGGTGTAAACTTTTTGGGGAAAGGAGACTATAGGTGTGAGGACTTGGGAAAGGATATTCAGCACAGCATCAAGAGAAGCAGATTTTTGACAACAGCAATAAGTGAAAAGAAAGATTTTCCCACCATCAAAGCTGTCAGCACCTTCTGAAAATTATTACAGGAAGACCAGCATGACAGTTCAGCTTTGCGTGACAGAATCATTCCCTTCTCATTCCTCTTCTACAAACACAGGACTATCAAGTTGATTGAATTTTATTTGATGTGCCTCTATCCCTAACTATCTGACTAGTTCCCTTTAGGAAGATCGAGCCTCTTGCTGCCCAGCTCCCTGCACTCTTCTGGAATCACAGCACTGGCTTACAACAAGATGGGATGAAGCCCAGAGTGAAAAAGACAGGAAAATATCCTTTGTGGGTGGCCACGTGGTTGGCATGAGAACCTCTTCACTTCCTGAAATTCTATCATCTTGTCTCATCTTGTTTTCCTCAAATTCAATAATCAGGTCTAACTGAATTTTATGTCCTTTCCTACTCATAGAGGAAGTCACACCTCCAGCTGGTTAGTATTACCCAATTTCCCTGGTTATAACCAGGGGAAATAATTTCAGGAGCTCAGCTGCCTTCATACCAAGAAACCAGCAAGGTTTAATATGGTTCATTCCTTGCACTATTCTAAAAAGGTCATTCCTCCTAATTTAATTACTTGGAAGTTACTCGAAGTTCAGTTCCCTTCAGCAAGCCTGAATTTAAAAATACCTCAGTCTGGTCATTCATCAGCTGCATTTCTGATGCTCTGCAAGGCACAACGTCTTCTTTTTATCATGTCTAATTAAGTTAGAGGCCTCTTTTAACAGCAGGCAAAGAAGTTTTATAAACTGAACTGATGTTCAAAACCCAGTTAACATCAATATTCACCAGAAATACACACAAACTCTATTCTTACCCTCCAGTGTTGCTCTGTGTCATGAATAACCTACCAGCCAAAAAGTAAAATATTTCCACTTCCAAGGCTTGGCAGTTTCCCTTCTGGATTGCCCACAAAGAAGTTCACACAATAAAATGAGCCTTTCTGTATGCCAGAGGAAGGAAAGAAATGTGAGCCCTCCCTTCAGCCATTCTACACAAGATTTGACGAAAATTCGGAACCATACCAACCAAGATAATTATTTTAAAATATTGAAGCATGCCGTTACCCAATGGAAAAGCCATGTAATTCTTTGTATATTTGGTACGAACTCGGTGATTATTCCAGGCTGTGAAATTTTTACACTACACATTCCTGGAATGAGCTCTTTTAGAAGCAGAAAGTGACCATTTTTCCGCTAGAAAAAGTGATGTTTCCTTTAGCTGAACGACTTTTTTGTTGCAATAAAACACTGCAGGGTGCGGTGACAAAGTGTCTAATAATCACCACACCTACCCATGAATGAAGTCAGTGTGTCCCAGCACAGATTAGGTGTGGCCACACTGGACAACATCATCGTATCCTGTTGGGAATTATTACTTAATGAGAGAAAGCATAAATGGGGGCAGGGAGGGTTAAGCAGAGCTGAACTTTAAAACAACACTAGACGTGCAGTATCCAAAACGGAAAGACAAGGAAGCTGACGGAAAGATCCACCTGTGTGTTTGCATTTCTTTGAGAATGTACAAAGTTTTTCAAAGAATCCTTTCCTAACTGTAGAATATGCATTTTTCTCCCCCTTTTTTCCTCTTTCCTTGTCAAAAGAGATTAGAATAGCCTTTATTTGATAAGATGATTCAACATTTACTGGGTTTTAACATTTCAACAAATAAATTACATGAGAGGGATGAGGGCAAGCAATAAATATGACAACTATTAAAAGCCCTCCTGAATTCAAGGAAATGCTTATTTTGGTATTGGAGATCATCTCAACATTGACCAAATTTATGTTTTGGGTTTTTTTTTCTTCAAGCAAAACCATGTTTAAAGTTTATATGACATTTATATTATGAGCAAACTCCAGACATGCAGGAATCTAACTGAAAAATCCCACGACTATTGCAAGGGTGGTTTAGCATCTTAGAGAATATTGTGCTTCATTATGAAAGTTTTCTCCCCAAGAAAACAAGAGCAAATTTTGAAACCTTCAAAGTTGCCCCACAGTAGAACTATCCTTCCCTGAACTGTTCCTCCAGCTCGAGTTCAGACAAGCAAAATTTGAACTCTATACCCATATTCCTATAGAGTAAAGAAACAGGGCTCCTACAAGAACAAGAATCATTTATAACTTGTGACTGTTTCACAACAGACATTCTCAGTCTAAATGTTCTTTTTCAATATCATAGCATTTTTCATATGTTTACACTCAAATCAATGTAATAGTGTCAATTTTAAGCATCAGCTTTGAGGGGTTGCTTAGAGCAATAATTCTCTTTCAAAATAAATGGTCCAAATATTTCCTTCTGTCCTCTGGGGAATTAACAAGCTCTAAGATGGTTGTTTGCGCACGCAGCCAGGAGACACGGAGGCGACAGCTGTCAATACACACAGAAACCCACAATTCTCTAATGCAAACCAACAAACATTAGGATACACAGAAGTCTAAATATAAAACAATTTGATTTTTTTTCTTCCTAAGCTTTCTTGCAATACAATAAAGAAATTTTGACGATACTATTCCACACTGGGATGGTAATCACTTTCCCAGCACCAAGTCCTTCCATCCTACTCCTGTCCACCCTTCCCACTGCTGCTACCAACCCCAGTTTGACTCCTGTAGGAAGAGAGTACCTTTCTCAGTCATTTTTAAAAACTGGAATTTGATGGAAACCAAAATTTTACCCTGTTTAGCCTTCTCATACACACTACATTTTTCATTCTAAAAACCATTCTGAAAATTTTTAAAGAAAGGGGGGAATTAAATTTAGACAAGAAATTATTTATCCTTATCTCACAAACTGAGACACAGAGTTTGGCCTCTTTTTTTTTTTTTTTAAACTAATCCCAAGTTAAAAGTACTGGAGGGGGGGGGAAGGTATCTTAAATCTGTGCAGCCATACTTTCAGGACACAATATCCTCCTTGCTTCCTTGTGCCACTAAAACATGGTGATTACTCCTCTCCTCCTTTCCATCGGGACTGATTTATTTGGTTGATGAATAGCTTTGCATGTAAGAATTTGAAATCCCAGTTATTTCTGTCTCAAATAGCTGCTATGCCTGTAATTATTTCAAAGAATAATAATTACTTTCACCCAATGTATTTGAAGCTACATAAAAAAGGCAGTTTTTGAATCCAAATTCATAAAATCACAACTTATAAAGTCATAAAGGATTGCAAAAGAATCAAACTTGTGAAATATTAAACATCATGGAGAACACAAGGAGGCCTAAGGTTTAGTTCTTAAAATATAAGACTTAAATTTATGATACTGCTTACGGCTTAATACACCATACGAGCCCTTTTTAGAAGTGAGAGATGGAGCTATCCAAGATAGTCTTGCAGATATTTGACCACAACAAACTGAAACCCATAATTCTATTTGTAAAAATAGGCTGTGTGCTAAGACTAATAGACTTTACTGTAATTCCTGAGGAAGCAAGCATTGTTCTCAGTATTTCTGCATGCAGTAACATCTCTTACTTGCTCCAAGATCAGCTGTGATGATTTTGACAATAAAGAGGAAAAATGCACTGAAACAACCCAGATCAACCCAAGGCAACCTAAATTGCTTACAACCTTTAAATTTTTCCACTTCATAGATACAATATTGGATTTCTCACCTTCCTCAGCCTAATAACTGAGAAAGAAAAAAAAAAACCCTCAGCACTTGTTTTTGAACTTGACACTGAAAGTTCACGTTCACCATCATATTTTTAAAATACATTAAAGTGACAACACTGGCACAAGGGCAAGTGCTCAGAAAATTGGGCCTGCTGGAATAAAACTATGCATGAATCTTTAACGTCACTTGCATGTAACAAGAGGGCCAAATTTAATCTCTTTATTGCCTGTGCTCCCTAAAGGGCTGCTGCTCTAAGCTCACTGAGCAGGTAACTGTTCAGCATCACTGTACCCTTCAACATGTGGCCTCAGGCCATATTTGCTGCATGCCGTGCACATTCTGTACTCAATATAGAACTGTTCTCCTTCTGGGATGTTCTGTTATAATTAACTTCAGATGAATGTTTTGCTAACATCAGCATTTATCATTTTAACACCCTAGGAGTTGTTACCCTCTCTTTATGGTAGTCTGGTTCTTCAGATGGGAACCCAAAATGTGGTGTGCCCCTCAAAACCTGACTTTTCAGGGACCTTGGCATTTGGCAGTCAGGGAAAGCTGCAATGCCAAAATAACCAAGTTCGTAGCACTCAGAGCACAAAGTCCCAAGATTACATTGCTCTTCAAAAAAACCCAAAAAACCCCAACAAGAGCAGTCACTGTGAGTTCATTTAAAAAGAGCTCACCCAGGTACTCAAGGCTCTTTGCCTTCCCCCCAGCCCTGCTTGGTTCCCTGACTACCCACTGTAGAAGTATTGAGAAAACATGTGAGGAAATGTCTCTGCTCTCATTTCTGCTGGCTGCAAGATCCAAGAGCCACATACGAGACGTGTCCTCTGCTCCACGTCTCCTCCACAGAGTGCAGAGCTCCTCCTTGGGACAGGGCAGCTCCTCTGAAGCAGTAATGCTCTCTGGGCAGCACATCCTGCTCTGTGAGGGTGAAGCATTAAGAGTTTGCAGCACTGAACACAAATCCCACTGCTCTGGTAGAGATTTAAAACCTTGGCCAAGTTTAGGAAGATCTTTCTGAGGACAGAAAAAAGCCAAGCACAAAAGCAATCCTTTTTTTCCATTTCAAGTCCCCACGGTTTAGTCTGGCTGAACTTGCAGATTCTGACAGACAAAACATTTTTTCTTAAAATCATTCTGTTTCAGCCTAAGCACACACAAAATCCCTCAGCATGAAGCATGTTTCTTCACCCAAATGGCCAGTTTCACAGAATTAAAAATAAGGTCTTAGAATGGAAGTGTTGGGGATAATTATGATTAAGGTAGCTGTAACCTGTAATTTCAATTTCAAAGTGGTGATTTTATGCACAAGAGAGGCTAAGGGCATAGTTTCATGAGAACTTGATGCCAATATCAATGGCAACTGCAGAGAGAGCAGAGAGACCATCTTTGCTTCTGGCTACACAGCAAACTGATCCAGGACAACACATCTGGATGAAAACCTCCATCACACTGCCACAATGACTGTGCTGGCACACAACAGGAGTGAAGGAGCACCAGAGGGGAGGTTTGGTACCTTTTCCAGAAGCAGCACAGGGTAAGCTACCTTCTGCCAAACACACACAACACCCCACAACCACTACAGGTTTTAGTCATTTCAGCAGTTGCTTCTGTCTTCCACACACTCATGTCAGGATTCATTTCACTGCTTGGAAGTCTTGTTTTGCCATGTTATCCCTCCTGTTCACATAGAATCCAAAGTGGCCAGCAAAGATTAGAATCCTATTCTATACTTTACTTGTTGAATTTCCCTACTTTTGGAAGCTTTCCATATGGAAGCCAGGAAAGCAAGTTTAAGAGACAGGAAAGACCGACCAAGGGCTTGAGAAGCATCTGAAAGTACTCGCTATTAACAGATCTACATTACAACTATTATTTTTATTCCAACAGTACAAAGCTGGGCAGTTTTCTATCTAATGAAAGCCTTGGTGGCAACATAGAAAGCTCTGATTTGGACAGGTGATCTGCTCTACTTTGACAGAGCTAAATAAATACAGAAGCTAAAAACCAGTAAAAATAGCCATTGAATAACACCTTGGAGCTCCTGTCTCCCAGGCTTCTCATAAGTTAATGAATATCAGATGGAAGGCCTTCCTCCCTCAAAGTGTCTATTTAAAAAGTAGCACACGGCACAAACAGTGGCTTCCTACAGCTTTAGTCATCTGATTTCCAGACAAGCTTGCTGCTTAAATGCAAGAATAAAGGGCAGAAAATTAAAGTGTCACTTTCAGCTGCTGTGGCTCTCTGAGACCCAGCTGGAGCTCTGGATCCTGCTCCCTGTGCCCGAGTGCCAGTCCCAGGTGCTGCAGTTTGAGGGAAGCAAAGGGAGCTGCTGTGCAGGGCACGCCAGCACCTGGTGAAGTCCTACCCAAACCAGAGAGTGAGGAGATAAGGCCTGCAAAAATTGCGAGTTCTTTATTTTAATTAAACACATGCAGATCAATAGTCACTCTTCTAGATATACATTACATTGGGTTAATTAAACCAGTTAGTTCTTTTCTTTCCACAGCAATCAATGAAAACCATTTTCGTTGATTAACCCAAGAGCACCCTGGCTCTTAAGATTTTAGTGTATCACCAAAGCATTGAGCAAGTAGGCAGTAAACAG
The DNA here is from genome assembly GCA_035221455.1 of Xenops minutus. Lineage (NCBI taxonomy): Eukaryota > Metazoa > Chordata > Aves > Passeriformes > Furnariidae > Xenops > Xenops minutus. Next base: position 7,105,900 of record JAWWEE010000034.1, on the reverse strand, counting down.
AGAAGAAAACACATGTATTTTCAATCTATGGAGAGCAATTATTTAATCTGAAGTTCTATTTGCTTCCCAAACAAGTCTCTGCTGAAAATAACTATGGGCCATAATACTTTTTTGTTTTCAAAAGAACGCTTGACACAAGAATTTATCAAGATCAAGTACTTACTCCCTTTCACCACAAAGCAGATAAAAAGGACAAACTTCCAGCCAAGTAAATTGTACTTTTCATTAAGAACATAAGTTTTTGAGGATGTGCACTTTCAAATTTTGTAAGTAGAATATAAAAATCATGCAGTACACACCAGTGATCAATGAAGCTGCAAATTACAACAGAGAAATCCCCAGTCCTGGGTTCCATCCATACAGCACCCACTTAAGAAGATTACTTGTTCACACAGCTACAGGAATGAGACTGGTAATCACTGCAGTGCAGTTTATCACTTAAATTTTCTTGCTGTACTACAGATACAAGAAAATGGGCCAAATATTAAAAAAAAAAATTCTTTTGTACATATTTGCTGTTCAGTGACAGATCAGGTAGAAATCCCCCCCGTATTGCAACTAGGTGTTTTCTTTCAAATTAGATATCATGACAACTTCAGTCCTTTGCATTATTTGGTCCTTCAGGTATTCATAATTCTTTCAGTATAACACAAAGAAACACATCAGTTCCACTAGATTTTCAAATACCCCTTGGCACTACCTTAAATCAATGGAATTGCTTGTATACAGAAAGAACTGAAGTCACCAAATGATACATGAGAGTCACTTAATTTTCCAATGTATTTTATAATAGCTAATGCAGGACAGGCTTTTTATATAGCTTGGCACATGTGTAAAAATGCTTAAGCTTAGGATCTGTTTTTTTATTAGCCTCTTCTTTAGGACCTCTGACAGAGTTCACCTGTCCCTGGTCACTCTGGATCATATTTCATCCCAGAAACAAAACAGGATGCAGCAGGACAGGCTTGATCTCTTGCTGCCCAAGGACTTCAAAGAAAGGTCTCTCACGCCTCGTTTCTGAAATGCCAGTGCCAAATGAAAACACAGAACAGTGGCCAAAGCGCTCAGATTCACATTACCTCTCACTCCTCTTCCCTCCTGTGCAGGTTCGTCCTTAAAACCAGCAAAAACAACTGCTGTGAGGAAGAGCACTGTTAGCTTATCGATTAAATAAATTAAACAGATTAAACACTCAGTGGTTCACAGTCACTCTTCTCAAAAAAAGTGCTCATTTGGGCCTCACCTGCTGAAGCAGAACACCTGCAGGTGAACAGCAGGGAGAGTTCAGTGCACCATAGAGAGAGACAACAGCCTTGTGCCCTGCCAGGTGCTCAGCAAAGGCCAGAAGCCTGAAATGGAACTTGGTACACATTTGGCTGCCTCAGGAAGCTGCCATTTCTGCTTGTAACAGAGTAGGTTTAAGGTGCCTGTGAGTCATCCCTAAGCAACACTGTCCTTCCTTTCAGCAGCTGCTGCAGGTGCCAGCCAGGGCTGTGCCTCAGAGGAGCTGCTGCTCTCTAAGCAACTTCAGCACAGAAAAAGGGATGTAAGGAGTGTATAGTGAGGAAGACAAGCACTTTGCACCACACAGCTGGGCACTGTAAAACCCCAGCCCCACGCTTATTAAAGCCAGGTAACATTCACACACAAGGACATTCCCTCCCCAAACCCGCAAATTGCTTAAGCAGTCTTCAATTCAATCTGTTAATAAAGAACAGGAATGTTCTTCGAAAGCAAAGGATGAGTTTGCTTCAGTAGGATTTTTATGCTTGGCTAAGAAGTTATTGAATGAGCCAACTAGATTCACTCACTACATCCAATTTGGTCTTCAAATATTCAATATATTCCTGGCAACAACTCTGCTATGTACTGAAGGAGCTACTTCTCCAGCAGATATTAGTTCCAGTTGTAATTTTAAAAGGTAATTCATTAAAATGCTGTCATGGTATGACAACAATGTTTTTAAAACTTTGTAAATCATTTAAATGCTTAAATTCTGTTGAAATTTAGAAAGATTTAACTACTGCCCACACTAAGCAGGGCTGGCCAGAACACTGACAGAAAACCTATTCTATACTTCAAATCAATTCTCCAGTTAGCCTTAAGAATTCATTGCTAATATTAGCTTTTTCACTGCATCAGATTTTAAAAGTGAACACAAGACAGGCACTTTCCAGAGGCACACTGGAAAATACTACCATTAGGTTCATTCCAACATGCACCAAAGCAAAATTCCCCATATTCCAGGTCAGCTGCACCACCAGCAAACTAATAACTGCAGTAAAGCTTTTGCAGTAGCTTTAAGATTTGGGAGAGCAGAGGAAAAAAAATGATCACTTTTCTGTATCATCGGATTTCAGTGAGAAAGAATTGACAAGTTCAATGGTCTGAGCCTGGAGAGCCAATCTTGCACTATCAGGATTATTATCTGTTCTACAAACTTCTGATTTATTTTATGCTTCAATTATTCTCCCTGCTGTGAAAGACATTTCTATCAAAAAGTGCTGTTTCCAAAACTGTCTTCCAGTTAATGAAATTAGTCTTTGTGCATCAAGCAAAAGGCACTTCCTTTTGGAAAAGAAGTGTGAAGAATAAGAGATTAAAACCAGGGCATTAAAGTGGATTCAAAGCCTGTCAGCAAAGTAAAGAGCAGCTTATACCTCACTTAAATTTGCTGCAAGCATTCACAGCAGACTTAAAACTTCAGTTCAATATAAATAATACTATTTTCATATACTTGCCTTTCTTGCCTCTAAATCATTAACCAGATTTCAAAGTTGACCTGGAATTCATGCTCCACAAGTAGAGAGCAAATTAAAATGGCTTCCCATGAAGTCATCAAGCTTAAATACAGATGACCCAATGTAATTGGTGCTGTTCACAACACAGGTGTTGATAGTCTGACTACTGCAGAAGTCAAGGAAGCTGCAGTAGGGAGGATCACTGTGTAATATGCTGAGGAACAATTGCTGCTCAAACTTAGCTTAGGTGGCATTAACTAGGCAGTTGCTCATGGCATTAAGTATTACTGCAAGCCAGAATCTGACATAAATACATATTTAGAGAGCTTTTTCTATCCAGCCACAAGGCACTGAAATCTTACAGAGGAGCCTCAGCTCGTTAGACTATGCTATAAACATATTTCCAGCAGTCTGGATCCTGTACCAAAATAAACAGAGGCATTAAAAGCAGTTCTCCAGTATTTTTAAAGGGGCCCAGGAAAGACAGCCTATTGGGTTTACATACTATGTGTTACTGTTTGGCCTTATTTCTAAATTAGGAAAAAGTAGTAGACCTGAGCAAGTACTAGAGGATGGACACAAGCCACCTCCATTCTGGCAGGGCAAAACACATTGCTGTCACACCTACCAAGTTTAATGCATAACAGTGTCATTTCTTGACAGGTGTAGTATGAGCAAAGGCAATTATGATGGAGTGCTTCAGGATAGGAAAAGAAAAAACTGTGAAGTAAGCTAAAGCTTTAGTATTTCTGCTCTGGAAACTTCATTTTTCACAGAGCTTTTGACCTGGTCACTTTTTCCTGACGTTGACGGAAGAGGATTGTTCCTCCTTGTCCCTTCCTGCATACTTTCCAATAACAGCATACAGCTATCAAAGTTACCCAAACATATCCCTGTAAAACTGAGGTAAATGTTTCACATTTTGTCCTTCTACTACACGGATGTTTAGTGAGTGCAGTCTCCACATCTTCAAACCTTTTCTTATCCTCAGAGGACACGCAGCTCTTTTCAGCAAAGTTCCCTCTAAAAATAACCCGGCCCCATAACCAAACCCCAGCAACCCGCAGGGGTTAAAACTAAACCCATCAAGTTCTCTAAGACGTTAGCAGGAGTGACAAGGCATTTAAGCCGCCAGTGAGCAGCAATGCAGTTGATGTTTGAGGTGACACAGAGTACCTGTCGCCAGCCCTGTTGCGGAGGGCATTCGCAGCTCTGCAGCCACAGCCTTTCAGCAGCAGCCTGTGGAGCAGAGAACCGAGGTACTTTGTGCCCTACAATCGCAGCCCAGCTCGGCCCCTGACAGCCCCCGACCCCGACAGAGCAGCTGTGTCGGAGTATGCAAATGGAGCACACGAGTCACAGCTGAAGAGGCCACATTAGCGTGACTCACTGAATCACAATGGAAAATCTGAGGAATTTCGTAAATCACAGGGAGCCAGTGCTGCACTCTGACATTAGATAATTTTCCTGAAGAGAGATTGTTAAGAGCTACTAAAAAACAAGTAGTTTGTATGGAGAAAAAATAACAAAATCCATTTGCCTCCCAACTGGTTTGACTGACCTTGTGGTGCCTCTGGGGATGATGTCGGTCAAAGGGGCTTTTTTTTGGTCACAGTCTTCTTCTCCCGCGTGTAAAGAGTCACATAAAAGTAGAAGTGCAGGAACCCCTATGTAGAAATGTTTATTCCGGGGGGGTTTTGGGTGCCCGTGCCCAGGCGCTGGGGGGCTCTGTGAGGCCGGCACAGCCGAGCCCTCAGCCGGGCTGGGGCACCCCGGGAAGGGGTGAGGGGAAAAAGGGTGAGAAATGCCCCTGAGAGCACCCGGTCCGAGCACACCCACACGGCAGCGCCGGGAGGAGGCAGTGCTGGAGCACGGGGGCATTCCCAGGAGGAAGGTGGGCCGCGGAGAGGAGTCCGTGTGGGGCGGGTGTGCTGGGGGAGCGGCTGCCCGTGGAGAGCCCTCAGCGGGGCGGAGGCACCGAGGGACTCACGGACTGATCACAGCCCCTCACAGAGAGCCCGCAGCGGGGAGGAGGCACCGAGGGATGTCCTGCACTGACCACAGCCCCTCACAGAGAGCCCTCAGCGGCTTTGCTTCTCGCCATCCAAGTGTATTTTAACTGGCAATAAATGAATTTTGCCGGAGGTGAGTCGGTCCTCCCCATGACTGTAAGCGGTAAGCGATGCCCCTGTTCGCCCCCCTGTCCCGAGGGCAGGGCTGTGAGGGGCACTGCCCCGCACACACCGCACCGCCCCGCCCACACCGCCCCGCCCCGCACTGCCCCGCACACACAGCACTGCCCCGCACACACCGCACCGCCCCGCACACACCCCACCGCCCCGCCCCGCACACACCGCACCGCCCCGCACTGCCCCGCACACACCCCACC
>JAWWEE010000034.1:7067546-7100670 GCA_035221455.1 Xenops minutus | reverse complement strand
CACTGCCCCGCCCACCCCGCACTGCCCCGCACACCCCCCCCGGCCCCGCACCGCCCCGCACACCCCCCCCACCGCCCCGCACACACCCCGCACGGTCCCGCACACACACAGCACTGCCCCGCACTGCCCCGCACACCCCCCACCGCCCCGCACACACACCCCACCGCCCCTGCTGTGGCCGTGGCTCCGGCGCCCTGCACAGAGCACTCCAGAACCTGACGCTGTGGGCTGCCTGCTCTATAGGACACATCACATCACAACACGCCGCATAAGCAAAGGTGCGTTTAAACTGCCATCAAAGCCAGCTCTGCTCCTTCACCCTGGTGTACATACACCACCCTCGCTCTCTAGTGCAGAAGGGAGGGATGGACGGAGGAGTGACGGGCCTCACACAAAGCACTGAGGAAGCAGCAGTTAAAAAAAACCCCAAAACAAAACAGGAAAAAAGGAAAAAATTGTGCTTCAAAGCAAAAAATAGGAGAAAGATGGTTTCATCAAAAATCACCCAGCTAGATTTTATTAGTCCTGACTGTACTTGCAGGATCTCCAAAGGACTACAAACTAGTGTACTTCTTTACATCATAGCTGCCCATCACCTCTTTAAGCCAGAAACACCAGACAGAAAGCAGTCTTAAAGAAAAGGGGAAAAAAAATCTCAGGTTGTTAGCTTTAAATTCAGTAAGATACTGGACTTAGTGGAAATTCGGGAAAAGGAGATAAGAAATGAGAAGAAAAAATAAAAAGAAAAAAAAAAGCCAAACCCTCAGCGTTTGTTTTGAAGACTATTTCAAATTGCTGCTGACCATAAAATGAACAAAAGTAACAGAAAAAAATATTGCCATATCTAAGTGTCATGTTCCCATGATAATATGGAACAGCATCATATGCTGCAATAAAATGTTTTAGCTGATTATTTCTTGTCTTTTTGGCACTCTGCTGACACACTTTTTGAAGTGTTAATTAAAAAAAGAATCAAATCAACACTACAAATTGGATAGATTTGTGCCCTACAAAGTCTCTTCTGACCAGTAATTTGTGGAGCTGGGGCTCAGCCAACTTCCAATGAATCCGTGGAGAGTTTCCAGCAAAGTGTCATCACAGCAGGATGCAGCTCTTGATAGGGTGATCATACATGGCAAGTGAAGTGATGCTGAACTGTCACTAAACAAGTCTGTTTCATTGTGCCTGAATCTTCCTTAAAGGCTCACCCCAAAATGGAGATTGACAGTTTATATCCAGATATATACTTATACCATAATGCACCTAAAATCCAGTAGTATCCTCATGGAAGCTCTTTGGATGATTGATATGTTGTGGGAGAACAGCAAAGAATGCTGGACCAGCCCAGCTCTAGAACACAAACAGTGTTTTTTATAGTTATAAATCAAATATGCCATGACAAGAGACCTGAACATGCAGTACTTTCCCCTTAGGGATTCTGACTTTTTCCCTTTCTATTTTCTTTAGTTCGAAAAAAAGAACTTTAGATTTCAAATGAGAGCATTTTAAGTGTGCCCAGCACAGCACTCATCCTGTGTTCACGTATTGATAATATTTTTAGAAGCCTATTTCCAACATACAGTTAAATAAGCACAAAAAGAAAGCTAATCTGCATGTAGAATACTAATAATAATTCAGAAATTCAGTGTAGATGTATTGACTTTTGACAGGTTTCTCCTTTATGAATACGGACCCAGTCAAGGCTATGAGAGTAGTAAGAATCAGCAGTGAGTTAGTCTAGGCCTCCCTTGATGAACCTTCCCTCCAACAGCCTTCAAAATATCACAAGTAATATCAGGGAAGTGACAGTGGAGTGTTTGTGTATTCCTGGAGAAAATACAAAATCCCTTCTGCGTTACTGCCATGGAAATCAGAACATCCCTTCCTACACTGCAACTCCTTCCTTAGTCACATTCCCTTTGACTAAACATTAAGATGGGGAGAAAATGAAAGAAACCTCTGCCTACTGCACGGTAATTCACAACAGCACAATTTTATAATCTCCTGTCTTTCCATCCTGCCCTTTAAGACTTAAATGGGTGCAGACTCTAAATGGTCTGAAGTGTCTTCTAAAAGAGATAATTTAGTTTAAATCACTGTTTTCTGAACTCAGAAAAAAAAACAAAAAGAACAAACAATACATACAATACAATATATACAATTCCAGACTGTCACCCTAGGGAAGAAGCAGATTTAAGAGGATTGACTTTCAGAGGGAGGGCTCAGTATTTCTCGAAATTTAGAAAGTCCAGCTTGAAAACTGAAGAGGGAAGAGAAGCAACTGAAGACTAAGCCACTGGAAAAACTGATGAGAATGTATTCAGATATTTGTTGATAGGACTGAGAGGGCACAGGTATATAACAATGTTGCATATTTTCCATTCTGAATCACTTTGCCAAATTAACTGTTAGGCTGCAGTCTTTCTGCCAGCTCTGCCCTTCAAGCAAAGTATCTGTCCCACTTAAGGCTTTAACCAAAATGATTCAGACATTTCCAAGAGGAAGATGAATGTTATTCTTTTTTTTTCCTGTTGAAAAGCTCATCACTTCAGAGTTACAGAACAGGATCTTGTCCTTGGGGCACAGACAGTCATCTTTCAGAAGGGTAAGGCCCAGGACAAGTGGACAATAAAGGCAGCTGAAGTAACACAATCAGCCGGGAGGACCAAAAGCCCTCCAAGGGATTTAAACTAAGCGTGCAGTCACTTGGATACCTTGGAATGATCGCTTTGCAGTGAGATTTCAATGGGCACATCAGGAGATCAGATTCAGGTTCTAGCTTTGGATGGGCTTCATCCCATCTCAGTAACTCCTATGCAGATCAGATTATTTAAGCAGGCATGGTAAGAAAGAGTGAGAAGGGAACTAAGGGCAGAGGTCTGAATTAGATGCAGACTGTTTAATTAACTATCTGAACATAACCATAAACCTTTTTTATTAAAAAAACAAACAAACAAACCCAGACCACAGTATATCATTCCTTGCTCCAAAAAAAAAGCCTTCCAAAAGAACAGGCCAAACTGGGACTAAAAGACAGAATGTATATTAAAACCTTAAGTTTTCTAACTGAGGAGTTGGCAGGACTCTCATGCCTGAGGGAATCAATCCCTCATCAGACATGCAAGCATCCACCCATCATGCATGCACGCTGCTCTGGAGACGTAGCACAACATACACAATGGCAGAAGCAGCCCAACAGAAATGTATTTCTAGGGGAACCAGGAAGAAAACTGGCAAGAAGAGACACTTTCTTAATGATGCCAAGTCAATACTGCACTCAAAATAGCCTTTTCTCATTTCCAAAGCAGATGAAGCAACAAAAATAACACCGCTCTGAAAGATGCAAACAAAAGCACAAAGCATACTGATCACAAAAATGCAGGATCCGTGCCTCACTCCACCGAACAGGGTTCTCCTGCGCTCACAAGAGGACAGTGTAAATGGCAAATTGCAAGACACGTCTTTCGTTTTTGAGCAGCCACAGCTCAGCTCACTGTCGAGCAAATAAATTCACAGACTAAGAACACAGAACTTCTTAGTGGGGAAAAGATAGAAACGTTGGTCATCTTCTCGGGAGAGGATGCCAAATGTGTGTGAGTCGCAGTAGACAGTGACCCACTGAGAGCACTTACAGTTTCAATACAGAAGAGTTATTTCATCAACCCATAAAGTCACCACAGCTCAAAAGATGGAATTAGATTTAGAACTGCACCTTGTACCCCTGAAGATTGGATTAAATTATGAAGTACACCTTGTAATGTCTCTATTCTGGCATTTCAGAAGGTAAACAAACAGTGGATCACCCTGTGCTGTTTGTCTTGGGCCACAGGCCTTATCCACCTGAACAGACTGACCAACCTGGAGGTCACCTGTCAACAGAGAGACAGAGAACAGCAAAAAATCCAGTGTAAGAGACAGATAAGAAGCAGCCAGATAGCTCAGAAAGATCCAGAGAGGTATTCTCTGAAGGGGTTGGTGCTCAGTTCATAGCTGTGTCTCTTCTCAAGATGGAGAGTGGCTGTAAGCAGCTACTTAGAACACTTAAAACCCTCTGCAGTTCTCCATTTCCTTTGCCTCTGAAAGATAAACCATGTACTTGGGTTATGCTAAAAATCAAGGGTCATGGCAGTGGGCAGCAGCTGTGACATCTGGGGTCAACCCAAGTCATGGAGCCAGATCCTACAGGGGATAAAGAGTCTGCGGGAAATGGGAGGTGAAGAAAATGTGGGTGTGGAAAGCTTTTCAGGAGCACTTTAAGACTCCAAATTCACAACCCTACAACTTCCACCACGGGACAAATTAAAAACCCCCACCTGGATAGTAAATGGAGAGATGACAGCAGGCTCAGAAGAGCGTGTCTCTTATCAGATATGAATTATAAATCAAACACAGCAGGCTAGAGAAGGAATCATTAATTTTTCAGTTCTTGAACCACAGATATCACATTTAGCTCTATCCCACTAGCATTTGTAATACAATGCAAGAAAAATTACTTGGCAAAAGTAATTAGTCATTGTAGAATTGCATACAAATTAAAGTTTAAAGACTACAATGTTACCATTAAACTTTTCAAGGGAGACAATGACACTTTAGTACATGTACTTCCACATTCATACAGATTTAAGTGTTCAAGAAACAAAACAGTCTTGCTGCATGACATCCCTGTGCATTTGACGATGGCCCCAAATGACATTAGATGGAGTAGAAACTGTAGAACAAAGCACATCTTCAGAAGCCCTCTCTGAGAGAATGATCTCCATTGAGTCCTGGGCTGACTGTGCTTCAGCCTACATTTGGCACATCTGCGCACAACTTCATGAACATCAATACTCACTCCAGTTATAGTGCCATTCTGCCCCAGTTTCCCTATTTGAGGAACAGGGATGATAGTACTGATGATCTTATTCACAAGTTATGCTACTGGAGACAGAAAGGATGGAGACTTCATATGGAATAGCACAGTTCTGCCCCAGCAAAGTCTTCTCAACTCAAATAGTAGAGAAGGAGGAAAACAGATGTTTCCCAACCTGTTCAAAACAGTTTATCAGCAGCAGCAGCAGGCCAGACTGAACACCACACATAAGACCTTGTATCTTATTATCATTGCAATCTATTTGTCAAACGCCGTTTTCTATAAATACACAAAGGTGACATGACAACAACCATCCCATTTCAAGGAACCAATTCTTCTACTATTATAAAAAACCTCTGTCTGCCTGTCCTCCTCCACTGTCCCCCAGCTCCCTGAGAGCACTGCTCATAAAGACAGGCTTTGATTTCAAAATGGATAGAATACATAAGGTGAAGGAACGTTCTCAGCAGAGCTCTGCTGAGAGGAAATGAAGTGGCCCTTGCAATTCACTTCTGATACATTTCTGTGTCTGGACGTGGACATTGATTTAATGGCCACGCCATAAGACATCTTGCATTGTCTTTGCAGTGTGAAATTTCTGTGGCAAATATTAATCCCCTTTGCTGCTGCAGATGCTACAACCTCTGTATATGAATTAGAAGTCACCTCATTAGACTCAGTGGCTTAATATCTCCTTCTGTTTTACTCATACTATGTATCAGAAAGCAGCCATTTTATACACATCTTCCTACAGAATTAGCAAAACTTGGTCATTAAAAAAAATCAATCAGTGTCTGTTCATGTTTCTATTGCTTTTGCCACACAGACTTGTTAGCTATTTACACAAGATGTAGTATGTGCAAAGCCAACCTACTTGTGCACTGATCAAGTTAAAAACTATAGAGCAGGCTGTCACTTTGTACAATGCTCTTTTAAAATGCACATATTATGAAATCTCTCTTTAGAGCTACTTTACTACACAAGCTTGTATTTTGCAGAGTAATTAGCATACAGTGTAAACAAAGAATACAATGAGATGTAATGACCCTGAGAATTAGGATAATAAATTATACTAACTGATATACAGCTATACTGTATTATCTATATTATCTAAACAACTAGATTATATCACGACAGGGTTAGCAATCATGTCCTGTTTGCTGCTATGGCTCTACCTGCAGCACTTTTCACTGGCTTCTGCACATTTCTCACTTCTAAGCATTTAATGTGGTTCAAGGTCAGCTGCAGAAGTTGTAACTGAAGGTGGGCAAGCAATAGAATCGATCTGGAGGTAGGGACTACAGTACCATTTCTCATCCAGTAAGTCTGTGGCAATGGTGAATTCCAGTTGTCACCTACAGAGCAGTTAAGAGAGGAGACAAGATTCTTTAACAAGAAATGCACGTACGCAGGGAAGAGCCAATGCCTTTGGAGTCTGGCTAGCAATTTTTTAACCAAGACAACATCAGGGCTGCATGCCACATAATACTCAAAGAAAATGAGTCCTGCCAGGTCAAATCACAGCTCCATCCCAGCAACCTTCATGAGCCACAGACATAAAGCACAAAGACAGAGCTAATGCCTGCGCAGCCCCTACCTGTGAACCTAAACTGCCAACTTCAACCACAAACCTCAATCTACACGGAAGGAGAAACCTCTCAGAAAAGTAATTGCTTCCATATGGCCAGGTGATCAGGTTGGGGTTGCAGCAAGATCTTCAAAGAGAAAAAAAAGATGTGAGACTTACACAACCATACAATGGAGAAAGGAGATGGTCATTTAAAACAAAAACCAAACAAGAACCTGGAGTTACTTGTCAAAGTCACAGGTTTGACCACGCAAAGATGATGAGACAGACACCTCCAAGTCTCTGTTCCATCGCTGTGCCTTGGAATGCTGGAGGAGGAGCCAGGTTAACAGTGTGGTTCCACAGGGAAGCCTCTAGGCAGTGGCTCCTGAGCCCAGTGCCAGAGACAAACCCCACGGAGGGAAAGTGTGCCCACCTACACAACTAATGGCTCCTGCTGCTTGGAGCCAGGAAACTACATCATCAAATGCTGGGTTTTGGTAAAACACAGGAGGTGGTTCAGCAAGCTGCTGACAGCAGACAAGGGTTAACCACAGCGTTATTAGATCATAACACATCTGGAGAGTCTTATTGCTGGGGCAAACATTAATCTTCAGAGAAAGCTAAACATGCAAAATGAGATCTCACTCATGAGAAAGAACTGAAAGGGAGGTTACACACAATGAAAATAATCCTAAATACCTTTTGAAACTGAGCTGGCTGAGAAGGGGGAGAGGAAGTGTTTTTCCATAAGAAAATACCTGCCTCTCCTAGCCAACTGGGATCAGAGTAGACAGAAAAGTTTTAAGCTGAACTTTTCCATTTTGAAGCAGTTCTGTGATTGACCCAAGTTTAAATTGAAATGATGCTTGTATATAGAAATGTCCTAGCTTTCCTTATTCCCAGCACTGTACTTAAATTGTGTTGATATTGATACTACATTGGATTATTTCCCTGAAGACATAAGAGCAAATGTAAATGCCAATTTAGTTTTAAGAATCCTGAGAGAATAACGCTTTGTCTCACTTTATTTATGAAAGCCCTTATATATTTTAGCAGTCTCAAGTTTGCTTTGTTGGGCTTCCAACTTTAAAAGTAATTTGTTCATTTAAGAATATGCTGTGATTAGTTTAGTCTGAGTATCAGGGTGTTCTGCAGAGCAGTCATTTCAAAGTGGCACATACAAACCTTATTTCCATGGGAATGACTGAGTAGTCTGCTTCTATGAACGCCTCCTTCAACCAAAAATGACATAATTTTACACGTGGCTTGACAAAAATCTGTATTTCATGTATTCCCATGTTCATATTGCCTGCCTCATTATCCTCCTGCACAAAGGGCATTTCCTAATTATGCGACTTCAGGTGACATTAAAGTACACAGCAAAATGGTGCAGGTGTACACTGCCAACAGCTGCTTTGGTGTTTAAATCTAAATTCAGGAGTTATTTTTCCTGCACCTGGTTCCACTGTCCTTTGTTACTGGATGATCTCAACACACAGCAGCAGAGGACAAGTATTTTGTGGGGATTTCACATTTGAAGTCCGCAGATTCTGTGTTTACACTTTCACAAACAGAAACCCATGGTAACTACTGCAATATCTAAGTATGGGTTACCATAAAGATTATTCCATAATATCCATATTGAGAAAAACAAAGAATCAAGTACTCACTAATGTTTGCAAAAATAGGTTTAGGGCTCAGAATTTTAGGCACTTTGGACAGCTTTGAAGGAAGACTAGCTAAATTGCATTAGTAATTGCATAAGAACAATCAGTGACTAATTAAATCCTCTTTCTGGATACAGATTACTGGCTGAAGATTTATGTAGTATACACTACACTGTGGTGTACTCATTTGAATTAATTATTGCAATCACCAAGAAAGGATCCCCAAAACCACCTCTCCACGGTAAAACAAGATCCAGGCTGACTAGGTTTTCCCAATTTATGGTATTTTTTGCAAAAGAATAATACAGAATTTCCATTAAAAACTGCAGCATTACTGTCTCAACCCCCATGCTTTTTCCTTTCAATTTCATTAGCTGCTCCCACTGACAAATGATCAACTAATAGTAGCTCTGCAACAGTGCAGCCAAATTGAACATTACTCTTGGATTATAGAGAAATAAGTCTTGCATCTACTGGCTCAAATCAAAGGGCAGTAAATCAATGTTCCACCTTTGCACTGGTTACACAAGTGTAGCTTGTCTAGCTTTTGGGATACTTCTCCCCAACTCCAGTATACATCTCTTTCATGCTCTAAATTGGCTTGTACATTATTGTTGTATTCCAGACATTTTCCAGTGCAATCTAAACAAAACCCATGGTTTCCCTTTGTGGGCCTTGAAAAGTTGCTTTGTAGCTTACACAGTAAGTAAAGTAAGCAGAGAAAACCTGTCCCAGGCCATCCCTCACAGGGCCCACAGAGATTCCCCAGGCCACAGGGTTCTACAGCTGAGTTCAGCTGAGAAGCAAGTAGTATCAGAGTAAGTTGTTTACACAATAATATTATGTGTATAATTAGCAAATATCCCAGGTAATGAACCTCAAAAACCAGATCTCCAAGGGCACCACACACATCTGCCTTTCAATTTAAGTTTTGTGGTTTGAACAGTAACATTCCTTAGTTTACATTATTAACAAACCAACCGAGCTTGAACAATTTTGCAGAGATTGCTTGTATTTATAAAAGGATACACGTGTGGCATACTTGGACAAACATGGAGAGTATTTAGATTAGCATCTTGAAAAGGACTTGAAACAAAAATAGAAAAACTGCTTGTATATTCATGTACAAAGGCTCAGAGGCCCACCCTGATCTAATTGAGACACTCATTCCTATTTCCATATGACCTTAATATCTGTTTATTAGGAAAAATAAAAAGGAGGCTGCTACTGGCATAAATCACACACTGACTACAGCTGTGGCCCACGTACAGAAATAACTTTCACTGCAGTAGCTCCTCTGCCTTTTTAAAATGCGATTTACACTGAGCACTGAAATGCCACTGCAGTGGCTGCACACAGAGCTGTGCAGCCACAGCTGAACATGTCCAGCCACTCACTGCCAGCAACAGAGATGATTCTCCTTTTCCCTTCCTTGAACTACAGGAAGAAAAGATATTCAGGTTGACAAGAAATATCAGGGTTTTTTTCTAAAGGAATGAATTTTAATAGCTTTCAGAAATGCCCTGTATTGCCAACTTTGCTGGTCCCCTCAGAAGCAAAGATCATAGAATCAACTAGTTAAAAGCAGTAAAACCAAGGCTTCTTAGAGCATTTTAAAAAGCCCCCAACAAACCAAACAACTTTTCACACTTCAGTTAAATCTACTTTCCTGTTGAGACTGCCTGTCTTATCTTGCATGACAAGTTTGTCTAGATTCTATTTACCAAAATTATAGAGCACGATGAAATTGCCACAGCTTAAAAGAACATTTCTTTGTCATAACAAAAGTAAACATTTTTCAGAAGCTGATGGACATGACAACCGAGATGACACAGGTCAACCTAGCAAGTGTTACGTCTGCAGGTAGAGTGGACAGGAAAAACCTGCCATTTAAGATGCATTTAACATGGAAAATGTTAAGATACCTCAGGAGGCTAAACTGCACTACTTGAAATCAATGTGTGCTTCTGAAGGCAGTTTGAAGGTTCATCTGATTAAACTGATGCACTTTTTTGCACACCCTTTTTCCTCTATATTGTGTCATCTGCATGGCTGTCAGTGAAGCTGCTCCCTACCAGTTACAGCAATTTCTTGATTTGGAATACAGAAAAAAAAAAAAATAAAAGAAAAATCACAAATATATTAAAAGTCCAAGTAGTAAAGTATGGTGTGGAAAGAAGGTTTAAGAAGGGGGAATTTTTTCTTTTTCACAACTGGTATTACCACTATCAAGTGAAGCCCTAGGATGGCTGAAAGCACACAAGCTAGAGGAGCTTTGTGCTCAGAATTACAAGGATATCTGATATGACCCTGCAGTCAGTACAAGGGGGTACTGGATAAGCACCAGGAACACCTGGAACTTCTGGCATCTTACCAGCGACTGCCACCAGAGCTCACCCAAATCCACAAGCCGCCTTCGGGAAGTCATGAGGCAAAGGCCAAACCAAACGAAGGATCCAAGACCACACTTCAAGGCAGAATTCATGCTGTCCAGCAGCATATCAAGATAAAACAATCCAAGCTACGATTTTCTCGTTCTTTTTTGTGCATTTATTTATCAGCACCCAGTTTTATTTCCGCTAGGCTGGTATAAAACACACCTGTGTTGCAGATGAAGCTCTATAATATCTGTAATATACATTTTAAATCACATTTTATCATTTGTTCTCATTGAAATCGGAACACTGAAATGGCAGAAATGAACATCTGAACATCTGGAACTGGAGTTCATCAAAGACTTCAAAATACTTTCGGTAAGAAAAATATTTTGGATCCAAATCAAATTCACTAAAGCAAAGATAATCTTCTATTAGCTTGACCTTTGCCAGTAACTAAACAAACTCAAGTCAAAAAAGCAGATGATACTTTCTCTTTTTTGATCTGTGAGCATGTGCAAGTCATGCGAGGAAAAGATTTAACAGATAGTTCAAGAACTCTAGATACACATATAATTATATTTCCATTAACTACCATCCAGGATGGCTACTATAGTTTTGAACTTTAAAGCACTATTACATATTTATTTTAAGGTTGTTCCAGTACAGGACCAGATAATTACAGGAGCAAGGTAGTGCTTATGATTTAAGAGGTGCATTTATCATAAGTGTACCTGAATTCATATATGGCTACAGAAATGCTGAGCCCTCCTAGTTCACAAAGTGCAGTAACATGATATACAAATGTGAGAAGAATACAAATTTTTCTTTTCATTAATTGCAGCCAACTTTTCCTTCCTGTTAAGGTAAGTCCACCAGGCCTGCTAATGAGCGCAGTCTACCAGCCAGCTGAACAGCACAGGTAGAGGCTATTTGTCTATTTCTTTCCATCCCTACTGTGACTTCAGTTTCAGTTCCTCTTCTACACCGGTTTATCACTCCTCAGTTGTTTCCTGAAGATTATTGATACTAAACTCCCTGTGGCACAGACTGCATTAGAGTCTGCAGATGTCTGGTGTATACCTATGATTACCTCCCATTATGACTCTTAAGAACAAAGTTAAAGTCTCATTTTCAGTACTGACTGAATGAGTTTTTGCCTTATTTGTGCTTTCACTTCACCCAGAAAATTACCCATTTTATTATCCCATTTAAAGGAATAATATACGGCAGTGTTACTACCATTATATCAAAAAAGTAGCAGCACCTGGACCTTTGTTAACACTGCATGTTTCTACTGGGCTTCAAAGATGCTGCATGCTGCAGAAAATATAGTCTGAAAAAGGGTATTTTATCAGAAATTTCCAGTCTACAATATTCAGTGAGAGAATGATGAGCTTTTTCCTCCTTACTAAAATGAGCCACAGTTTTCCCTTAAAACCATATGCTTTTAGCTTGCTGTGTAATCTATAGACACAGGCATTGCAGCTGCTGAATTAACTCAGAGGTTCTCAGCAGTAGCCAATTTAAACAGGTGAAGAGAACTATTAGCTCCAGAATAATTATAGAATCATTTAGGTTGGAAAAGTCCTTTCAGATCATTGATTCCAACCATTCACTGGGTGACATTGTGCTTACTGACAACGAAGTTGCATTCTCTCCTAATACTGAAGCTATACAACCTAAAATAAAGTGGCAAGTTCTTGAAACTCTGGGTCTTTGAATGAACATACTCAGGTTCACATCATAGCTATTGGTAGTCCAAGGCAGACTTCGCTGAAATAGGTTGTTATTGCTAACAAGGCTGATGTGAAAATGAAGAAACCAAGGTTTTGGTAGAAATAAGTTCAGGTCTGTTAGAACTGAATCACTCTGGATTCTTGCAATGTTAAGAAGAATTGGTTCTTCCTTCATTATGCCATTTGATTTGTTCATAAGTAAATTAACCTAATCATTCTATATAACATAATTGATAGGTTCCTTCATAATGCTTAGAGTTAATGCTTGTTTACTCTCCTGCTGTGGCAAATTAGACCACCTACTCAGACACTGTATTTATTACTGAAGGAACACACATGGAGTGCTAAAAGCCTGTGATAATACAACTGCAATATTTAGTTGCCTTTCCAGGCAATAATCTTGATAGCTAAACAGTTTAGTTCCCCCTCGTAAAATCAGAAGGAATGTAACAGTGATAAAGCGAACCCTAAATTGTTAGCTCAGGAAAAAGAATAAAGGAGAATATATAATGGAATTTTCCCAAAGTATAACAGTACCACTGATCTACACCACCACAAACTAATACTGGACACTGTATTTCAAACACTCTTTATGTGCTCCTTTGTAGCAAAGGTGTTTGGACAAAAGCTAAAAATAAAGACCACATTGCAAAAAAGCTAACCCTGGCCTTCAAGTTCAAAGAGCTTTTCATTTAGGAGAAGGCACTTATAACATTTGACTTGTGCCCACAAACGTGTCTAGGGAGAAAGCCAAGTCAAATCCTCTGTTTTCATACATGTTATTCAGAAATGTTTCCAGTGCCCTGAAAGGATTATTTTTTCTATTCAGTAAGTAGTTTAAAAATAGTTGTTATTATTCCATTTTTCCACATATTTTAACCTCTATTATTCAATTCAACCACACTGAAGTTGCTCAAATCCCTGATAACCCACAGAGCTGATCTGCACCCAAAATCTGATATGAGTCCCATCCATCATCATTTCATGGATTTATACACAGGTTACTTCATTAACAGACACAGCAGCCTTAGAGCTTAATAACACAAATAAAGAAATAATAAACACACATGGAAATCATCATTTGATTATTGTCTTGTGCTATGACAAGCAAGCATGGATTGTATCAAAAGCACTGCTTAAAGCATTTTTAGGCCAGTGTTCCAACTGCTGCATATCAGAGATCTATCCAATATCAAACAAGGTGTGCAAATCAACACACCTGAAAATTCAGGTCTATCTCAGCCTATAATAACCTACCACAACAACAAGATCTTCAGGACACAAAACACAGCCTGTGGAAAAAGATAAAAAACGGAAATGCTCAGGAAAGGGGTAAAAACCCACCACCACACAAAAGACACTAATCTCATTAATACTGCTTGCCTTGATTCCATGATAAAGATAGATTTTACTAAAACCGCTCAGCATGAAAAACAACACCAATTCCATACAAATTCATCTGAGTATTTTTGAATGGACAGGACTTCAGATCCTGCCTGACAACAGTTGCTCAATTATGTGTTACTTTTATTACACACAAGATTTGGCAGCAGCAGAGAACGTATGTCTGGGACAGTCCTCAAAAAATTTACTAACACTTCAAGATACACAGGCCAAGTTACAATATGGAGAGATCCTTAAAATACTTCATTTTGCATGTAATTATTCACTGATAACAGAGGGAGCAGAGTGAAGTTTGAGATTCGATAGTAAATTAAAGCAAATTGCTTTTTCCATACAGTAATGAATTGTAAAACGAACATCTCTGTTGATGTCCTGCTGCCAAAAGGATGTTTCAACAACTGTGTTACCAGGAAAGTCTTACATCACTAAGCAATTTGTAGCTCTGCACTGGAAGTGTCATATGAAAACAAGCATATAGCTTCCAAAACAACCTCAGCATATATCCATTTCTCAAGCAGCAGGAAAAATAAATGCCAGCATTAAGACGCCCCCTTTTTTTTATAACTGTGAAGCCATTTAATATTTACCACACCAGCGTTAACAAAGTTCATCACAAAAGCCAATTTCTTGCCTGCAAGCACCAAACTATAATTAGATGCCCAAGTGATGAATGATAGGCAGATACTTGTACCAGTTCTTTACACAGTGTAATATCCTGAAAGGATTTATTTCATATCAAATGCATCGACAACAAGCAAGGAGGAATCAAGGCACATTAAGTCAAGAGCATAACTTCAGTGTCAAAATCTGTGCCGATTTAAGAAACCGTTAGACGAAACAACATCTACATTTTATTCTGAAATCCTGCAATGAGATTACCACACCAGCGAGGAGCATTTTGAAACATCGAGAATCCTATCACAGCCAAACCACGAAAGATAATGACATAGACACATACTCCCACTCTTACAGAGCCTTCTGCTCCCAACAGCTTCACGGAGCTTGGTTAAAAATTAGCGACGGCAAAACAAGGAAAGCAGAAATAATAAAACTTCAGAATAAGCGAAGCAATAAATCTTAATATGCAACAGCCATCTTTCCAGCTTCCCAAAAGGCGGCTCAGCCAAGCCAGGCTCCGTTCGGAGCAGCTGTGCGGCCGCTCTGGACGCAGGGACAGCTCTGCAGGGAGGCGGCGATACCCGGCACAGGGCGGGCTGGCGAGCCCCGCAACTCCGGAGCACGGGCAGGGACCCGGCCGAGCCACCGCAGCGCGCACAGACTGCTGTAGCGACAGGGGAGCTGCAAGCCCGCAGACACTGCTCAATCCTGCCTTTGAGGCAGGAGAGACGGAGGGAAGAGGAAACAGAGGGGGGAAAAAGTTTCCCCCTCTCTCCTTCAAGCAAACGCAAATCTGTTCATTAGATGCTCGGGCTCTGCGGAGCAGTTACCACAAACCCACGTAGAATGGGTAACGCTCCGGAGAGGAGCGGCTGCGGGGAGCGGGCAGCCCCCGGCGGGCCGGGCAGGGCAGGGCAGGGCTGTCCCCGCACCGCACCCCGCACCGCACCGCGGGGTGTGCTGTGCGGGGGTGGCTCTGCCGGCCGGGGCACGGCCCGGGGACAGGCAGGGCACCGCCGCACGGCCTGCACGGCTGGCGAGCAGAGCCTCCCCGAGCCTCCCCTCCCCGGCCGCGCCGCGCCGCGCCGGGCGGACCCGCGCCGAGCCCCGCCGACACAGCCGTACTTACGTGAAAACAAAAAATAAAGTCGTCGAACCCACTAATAAGGCAGCTGCAGTGGAGACCGGGATGTATTTAGTAGGTTTAAACCTCTTTCCAGTGCTGCTGGGCATCCTGTAGCTCACACATCACTATGTAAATCCGAGCCGAGAGGAGGGCGCCGGGAGGATGCGGGTCCCCCGGGCGCGGGCAGAGCGGGACCCGGGCGGCAGGGAGGGACGGCAGAGGGACGGGAGCAGCTGACCTCCAGCACAGGAAATCCCACCCACACCGCCCAGCCCACTCGGCTGATGTCAACCAGCCCCTTAAGGTAGCGCTGCGGGGACGCGCGGCGCGGGTTGCGGGGCGGCTCCCGGGCCGGCCCAACGCGCTCGGGGCGCGGCTCCGCAGCGGGGCAGCCCCTGCGGGCAGCGCGGGTCCAGCGCTCTGCTTCCTGCAGCAGCTACAACAAGAAGGGCAGTGCGCTGTGCTGCACAGGGCGCTGTGCGTGCTGCAGCCCCTGTGCCCGCTCCCGGCACGGCCCCTGCAGTGCCGCCTGCCCAGGGCACAGACCCTGCTCCGTGCTGCCAAACCCAGCGCAGGACCAGGGGAACTGCTGCAGCCTGACACACTGAACTGGTCCCGTTATCAGTAACAGCACAAACATGACTGAAACTGCAGTATACTCTGTTCTTTTTAAATCTAGCCATTAGCATCAAGAGGTAATTTAAGGTAACATCAGAAAGTTCACCGAATCAGCATTCTCAAGAGCGGTGTGTGAATGGCTCCTCTGTTCGCACTCGGGGGCACCACCCAGCAGAAGGAAACCCTCAGATGGGAAGAGTGGTTCAAGGCCACTTGGAAGTTTAGAAATCAAGACCAGGAGCAGCAGCTTGCTCCCCCCCCCTCCCTTCTGCCTTCTTCCTCAGCTAATCCCCCTTTTGCAGGTTGCCAACATGCAGATAAAGTAACCATTTCGTAAGACAACAAAAGCCATATTTGCAGCTTCTGCTGGGTGTTGTTAAAAGCAAGTTTGCCCTGGAAGGTATACACTGCAGCTCTCTTCTGAAAAGACATTACCATTTCTCATTTTAAGAGTCCACAGTCCTAGAGGTCTTAAGAACAGAGCAAGTAAAACCCAACCAAAAAGCCATAAGGGTCCTCAACTTTGCAGTTTGGAAAAAAAAGATCAAATAAAATTGTGAGCATCAGTTTTAACAAAAGCAAAGCCAGCAAGTTCCAGCCTCAGGACATATGGCTATGTGAAATCTCAGCTTATGCTAACAACTGCCCCGCTTCAGGGAAGAAAAAAAAAATACATTCTCTAGCCCTGTAGAACTTCAAAAATGTCAAGTTTTATCCTAAAGGAACTAAAGCCAGAAGGCAACTTAAAATGATCTCCGGACTAAGATTTTTGAGGAAAGGGAAGGGCATCTACCCAAGTTATTTTGGAATGCTTGGAGGACATTGAATGTTTCCTATGCTTCACTACTCCTTGTCATGCCAGCTTATTGAAATTAATCAGTCTTAAAATCCTTGTAACTAATCAAAAGGTCAACAATTTTACACAGAACCAGGCTCTGCATAATAATCTGAAAGCCTTCAGGCGCAGCTACAGGAGCATGTTAAGTTAGATCAAGAGCATACTTGGGAAGCAAATCTCTTCACTTACCAGGTTTGATGCTAGTGTTGAGTGGTCTCCAAGGAGGTAACTGGGTTCCTTTTGAACAAAACTAGCCTGTGAGATCCATTTCAGGAGCACCCAGGGGAGGAGTTACTTTAGCACCACTTACATGAAAAAAGCAGAGACTTAATCACTTAAATAGTTCAAGCCCCTTCCTCCTTCCCACTCAACCAGCAGTCTTGCTGAAGAATTTTATGTGCAAACAGAACTCTGATTAATTTTCCAGATATTTCTATTTTAATCTCGAAAATGTTATCCTAAGCAGCACAGAAGCATCCTGTCAAGATTCTAGCAGGAGCTGGGAAGCAATAAGCACAAGTTCATTTTAAGATATATATTAGGAGTTTGATGATTTATATAGATTTCACTATTTTTAAGGACAAAGCCCTTCTGAGACACGCATAGTACTTCGTGTGAATACAGGAGTTATCTTTAAGGAGACTGAGCTTACTCCACAGCTCAGTACTTTAAACTCTATCTTCCCATAAGAATTCCTTCCTCCCTATAAAGTCTGCTTGTCAAAGGCAGCTTTGCAAGTGGAGAGGATTCAGGGCTTTTGCTCCTTCCACCTTCAGACTGGTTTTCCCTTCATCAGTCTGACACACTAACGCTGATATCACTGTATCAGCCCCAGTTTGGAGGGCCAATCTTTCAAGCCACTCCTGTTCTAAAACAAAGTTCTCAGAAGCAAGCAACTTCGGCTTTTTTTTCTTAATCTCCCAATCACGTGACAATTCTATAGATGGAGACTAAAGATAACTGTGTATGTGGAGTCAGGACATGAAGAATTGTAGCTTTCAGAGCAACAAGAAGGGGCATATCTCCAAATTTCAGCTGATGCTGAACACTGTGCCAGCCTGGGCTGGGCTGCTCAGCCATCCTGTGGATCACACCACTGGTGCTGTGCAGCAGTGCAGAACTACCAATTCCAGAAGAGGGATCAGACATTCTATTACAAGGCTACAGTGTTATGCTGAATTCCACTTTTTTCTAGGGCACATTGTAGATTAGCTATCAGAAAGCAATAATTTTCTGTAATTTAGTGTCCAACAGTTCACCTCATTTCCTTCCCACTAACAATCCAGCTCTCAAGAACAGTCTTTTCAAGACAGCATAGAGCACTGCTGAGCAACTCTCAATCTCATTATTGTAAGCCAAGTATATTTAAAGCCATGAGATGACTTTTGCCATTCAAAATGTAGAGATGTCTGAGGAGGACTTGACTAAAGCAGAACAGACATGTCTCAGAGTTGCTCTCCTAGAACACCTTTATTTCGAGGACTGCAGATTCTGGAGTCACACTGCCTTATCAGCTTGCCAGAAGATTTTGGCAGCACTGAGGTAAACAGCAATGGCAGCATGAGTTAGGGAAAGATTTAACGACTACACAAAGAACAAATACAGCTACAAAGAACAATCTAAAAATAATCTGGCAGAGCGTGGCTAGTAATTGCATGTTTTCTTGCAAGATTTTACTCTGAGGTTTTACCCCAAATGAGAAAGGGCCAACCACAGAAGCTGTGTTGGAGCCACATGGCAGGGTACCACTCACAGAGCTGGCAAGATGAAAGCAAACTCACAACAGAGCAAGCATCAAAAAAGCTTCATTGCCACACAATTTTCATATCGAATCATGGTACTAATATGAGCTGGAAATCTTAGCTACATGGTTAAGAAAATTCTTTTATTTCACACACTTCAAAGTACTGAAAATCCTTGGAATATTTCATTGGTCACTATGCAATTTAGCTTCTAGTTTGAATTTGCTATTGTCATTAAACAGTGACCACAATAAATCCACTTTTCTCACTGGATTTGCTTACTACAGTAAATGCACTTTACAGTCCATGTAGTACTGGTGACCTGCAAACTGCTCAGGGCCACTGGGAAAACCCTCAAGGATCAGCAGTTATTGTTTAGTAAAAGCTATTTTTTCCTCAAATTTGCAGTGCTCAGAACAGAGGACATCTGGATCATCTTGAGCTGCACAGTCCTGCCAAAGAGTCCAAGCGGGGCCAGATAGTTCTGGGTACAAGCCAGACCTACTAAGTTACCCACTGGAACTTTAATATGACAATTTTCATTTAGTTGTTGAATTCTTACCAGATAAATCAAGAAATTATTGCCTAATAATGACTCTTCAGTGGCCTAAACAGATATCCCACAAAGTGTTCTATCAATAGATATTTTCCATGGAAAGCATTTACTCAGAACAGAGCCCCTGTATTTCCCAACTGCAGTGATGGGACATGTCAAGTTGCATTTACTATGAGACTTCTGTAACTCCACAGACTCATTCCCAAACAATCCCTACAAGAAACTACTTACCTCAGAATGATGCAGCTCTCCAGTTTTGAAAAATTCACCAACCATCCTGTTTAAAACTACTAGAATGAAATATCACTCTAAATGATGCTGCTGTAACTCTGAAAGCCAACAGTGTTCATTTATCAGCAAACAAGATATTAAAACTGATATGCACTATTTATATAAAGCATTGTAACTTCAATTATACCTGGCAGAATAATCTTGAGAAATCTCCTCCAAAAATACAAAATATTCAGTCATTTTAATGTCCAGTCCATCTTTGTTGTTTACAATAGCCATAATTGCTTTTATGAAAAAACAGCATTAGAAAATTATGAACTTTTGACTACTTGAAAGGAGGTCAGCCAGCACAACATGAAAATGCAAGAACTCGTGACACCTTCAGCTCCTCTGTTAGGTCATAGGTAAACTGCACATCTTGATACAACAATTAGTATCTATGATGAATCAGCTGGTGTTTATAGAGTCAAGACCAATGAACAACAAGCTGGACTTCTCCAGCTTCAAAGTTGAAAACATGTTTAAGATTATAGTTTGTGAAATACGTGCAGTAGTCAGACATTTTCCACAGAATAAGTTTGTAACATCTATTTGTGCTAGCACCTTGCCTGTACTTAAAACATTATATTGGCATCACAGAAAATACGCCCCACAAATTCCAGTTTCACCATTAATACCTAAAAAAAGTTTTTCTACAATTGTGATTTATTTATGGATCTGATGTAGGTTCCACTTTCACTAAGAGACTACAGCAAACTAGTTAGACAAGTCTTTCAAATATGAACAGGTCTTAAGTCAGTGGTTGATGCTGAATGTGATTGAAATGAACAAAGATAGTCCATACTTAAATTTTCATATTGTAAAAAGACGTCAGTGGTCATAAATCTGATGCATAGCTGCAGATACTAATAACTATTCAACTCTTAAATAGAAGGATTTTTGCTGCTGTGCTTCTCAGTTTTCACAATTTCAAGATTTATATTTCCTTATTCTGTACTGCTTACTTGAGAGAGCACCTTATTTTCACATGAACTAGTCTAAGAAATCACTTACATGTACAATCCACTCTACAGCTGATTACTTCAAAATTTTCTTCATCAGGCAAAATAATTCTGATCTGTTGCAGTTACCTCTCCTTAGCTCCTTACTCTGAAAATATACATTGTCAAAGACTTGAAGTTAATGAAAGACTGGCAATTCCTCTTATTTCTATTTTAAAGAGTAATTCTAGATAAATATAATTAGGAAGACCTTACTTAAAGTTTCAAGACACCTGGTAACAAAATTCAAAGAACTACTCGGACTCATAGTTGCCTTTACATACGGGTATTCCTTGAGCATGTTGCATCAAAA
Source organism: Xenops minutus (assembly GCA_035221455.1). Taxonomy (NCBI): domain Eukaryota; kingdom Metazoa; phylum Chordata; class Aves; order Passeriformes; family Furnariidae; genus Xenops; species Xenops minutus. The sequence continues at coordinate 7,079,981 of JAWWEE010000034.1, read as the reverse complement.
ATAGAGATTCTCAACATTCTCATATCTGCACAATGTTGAGAAGAATTTTAATTTTCTGAGGTTTTGGTATCACAAAAAACTTGTGTTTGATACAAGCTACCTTATCACACAGGACAAAAAATAACAGCCACTTTATATTAAAACACAACAAATTGTGGTGTTTGCAATTTGTGAATGGAACGTTTAAAATCACTAATACAACCTCATTCCTGGAATAAAAATGAACACAACTTATTAGTGTAGTCTTCAAAATAATTAATGTGGGATTTAGAGAGAACTACTTTGAATTAATTTCTATAAGCAGACTTCAAGTCCTTAACTACCTGCTAAGAAGATACTATATTGATGCTTGTCAAAATTTAGTGATTTCAAAGTTAAATTTGTTATTTAGATGTCCTCAGATATTCATCCTTCCAGCTCTATGCACACAAACCCATTTGTACCACCAAAGGGTGGGTCACCAAGCCTGGCCCGTATAGCACCTTTCTAAACCTGATGCAAGCAGAAAATTTGTACAAACTGCAGACTTTAGCACCTGACAATGCTTTACTAACCCTCTTGTATTATCCTTCTTTACCAAAAATAGATTAAAACATTTTAAAAATCTTCAGTTGTACCTTTTGTAAGATTCATATTCTCAATAACTCTTTTACTGAAGTTGGAAATGCATAAAGACTTGATTCTCTATCCAGCTGCATTAACAAAACTTATTCCCATTACTTTAGTTTACATTTAAGTATGCTGAGTTACCTTGCCTCACTGGAAGTAAAAAGAGAAAGTAGCCACTGTTCAACTGCAGGTGTTAAAATAGCCTAGAACCTAATTCACCTTTAGAATCATAGAGACAAATTCTCAACACACTTCTGTGAAGTGCAGAAATTAAAGATTTGTTGAATTTCTGTGCAGTGTCTGAACAGTGAATTAGAAAAGTTTCTGCATGATCTATTTTTACTATGACACAAGACCTTCAAACAGGTTCAGACATTAATCACACTGAAGTTAATGCCATGTCAGAAACAAGTATAAGGCAACTGATGTATTTGAGTAGGTGCTCACAAATTTCAAAGGGAGCTTTTGCACTGCAAGTCTGCCTTTTTGTCAGAGGACTATTGCAGTTTTACAGCAGTTACTGCCTGACAAGACAGGCCACGTTCTATCATCTCACTAACCCTGTCAGCAGTGAAGGGGGAGGGAAAACACAAGTACCTAGTGACCTGGGCAGGAGGGACAAGACAACACTCCATCAGCTGGAACTCTAGAATACTCAGTACAGAGTAAGCTACAAAACCAGTTCCAGAAGGACTCTTGGCAGTCTACTTTACAGAGAGGAAAGTTTACCATTAGAATGACTTGCACGAAAAAGAATTTAAAAATCATCTTATTTCACTGAGATCCATTTTAAAAATACTTACTGCTTTTCAATGTGTAGAACAGCACATCTATGGCTTCTAAAGTGACCAGAACATTAGCTGACCATCCTTTAGTTTAGGGGACTACAACATTCTTCAGCCAATGTTATCCAGAGAAATTATTTCACTTAGTGGTCTCTCATGACTTTGCTCTTTGAGACTGCATCCCTGCAAGGATGGTTTCAATCCATGAACTGTAAACATGGATCAGTTAACCTAAACAGGAATGGAAATATCTTGAAATCATTTAAGCATGCATAAATAAGAGGGAAGAGGGTAATAAGGTTAAGCAGGAGTCATCAATATCTAATATTAAGACAAAACAAGTCATTCTGGTGTTGCTTCCCCTCTTCTGTACAATGTTTGATATTGAAATCCAACTCACCCATTTTGATGCCTTCATCACTTTGCCCCTGAAGACTAAAAATGCATTCCCAGTAAACGTTCTCAAAATAAAAAGCAAATCCTTTAAAAGAAAATTTTTTATTTTGAAATTTTTAAATGTCATTCCTATCAATTTAGACACACTGTTTGACATTATCAGATCAGAGAATTTACAGTGACTCATGGATAAAGATTTGGCTTTTACATTCAAATGTTAAATACTTCAGAATAGCTTTGTCTTGTTATTTCCAAACCAGAAACACTAAGGAGCATTTTATTTTGCCTTTCAACCACCTTTGTTAATTAACAGACTTTTGATATCTGCTGTACTGGAAAGGGAACGTGCAAAACCAAAGGAATTACTTTGTTTGAATGAAGTGAGTACCTTAATTACAGTTCCAGATTTAAGACTCATTCAGGGTAGCATCAAAAGGCAGTGCTAAGTAGAAAGACGTGAATTTAAAAAAAAGATATTTTCCTCAAGCAGACTGCAGAACCTGACCGAGTTAAAAGCCTCCTTATGAAAAGGTCTTGCTATCCAATGTTAACATCATTCAGTCAAAGTTTAGCAAGTTTTGTCCAGTTTTCATAATTATTTTGGAAACTATTATAAAATTTCATGACTATCCTAACACAATATTTGTATTAGTGTTCAACAACAAAATTCAGTTCGGCTACCAGTCTTAATTATGTTGGTTTTATTGTTTACTATAGTTTAATTTCTTACTCTAGCACTAACTTGAAATTGGTCAAATCTCTTCACTGCAAATGTTTTATCCAATTTGCCCATTCTGGCAAAGAGAAAGTCCCCCAAGAACATAATTAACTGTTCCAAAGTGAATGGCAGACTGCCACTCTCCAAGAGGGACAGCCTCCCTATCAAGCATCTGAGATGTTCAAAACCCCTCCAGTTTGTAACAACAATGAGCTCCAAAGCTCTCGGGGAAAAAAAAAAACCTTACAAATTATTTTTTATAACTGCTACGACACAGGGAATCTCACAGGAAGGTACTCAACCAGTCTGGATTCCTTTGCACACATCTCAGTATAACAGGCTGCTGCTGCTGCCTTCAGTCAGCAAGCAGCACGTCATGGAAGATCTGGGACAACAGCAGCAACTTTCTGCTGGAATCAAGCCTTTGTAATATTAGCAAATCTGGGGCAGGGAAAAGCACAGACTTTGTTTCTTAAGAAAATACTTCTCACATAATACATTTGCTCCCCCACCTTTCTTTCCACTGTCTGATGGACCATAATCAACAGCGTGCCATGAACGCCCTTACTGCCCGATTCCAGAAGTCTGCTGCGTTTCAAGAAGCACAGGCACATTCCCTGCTCAGTACACACAGCAGCAAGTGTGAAAGATCTGTTCTATTACAGTTTTAGAAATCATACAAGAAACAGGAATGCAATCCTAATTGTCCCTGTTGGTAAAGTCTGTTAACCTACCTAATCCACAGGAATGATGATATGCAGCTTAACACCCAATGAAATAAAGTGTATTCATAAGCCTTTACAGTCCTGCCTCTGATGCCGCTTTCACATTTGTTTTATTCACTCTTTTGGATGACTATAAATAAGTGTTTCCACTATGGAAAAGAAAGTTAGCACAGTACATATTCATATGACTGGGAAATGGATTTTTCTGAAGACACCTTCCAAAGGGCAAAAGCTTAGAAAAAACGTGAATGCTGAATTCAGTTCCTTATAAAGTCCCTTGTAAAAAAAAAAATTTAAAAAAATCAACTAAAAAAATACAAAAAAAAAAAAAAAAAGGAAAAGAAAGAAAAAAGTAAAGGAAAAACTGCAAGGCCCAGGATGATTTTATTGCTTTTCTTCAGTTTTTTCCTTGGTCTCCTTCTTCTCAGATTCTCTGCTCTCTTCCTTTACAGAAAGGTCTTCTAGTTTTTCAGCAACTTTATCAGCACTATCATTTTTGTCTGTGCCTGCTAAAAGATCGATTAGGAAAAGTGTTACACAGAGAGAGTAATGGATTTTCCTGTTACAGGGGAAAGAGTAGAGAAGTGGAGGGGGGGGTGGGGAGAGACAGCTGGTATTCAGAATACGAACAAAAATAAAGACATTCTCCACTGACCACTTGAGTGAATAATTCCATTTCTTTTCCTCTGGTAATTATTACCTCAGATGTCAGAATTCAAGAAATATCACTTGCATATGTTAATCACTACATGAGGGCCTAATTACAGGGACTGAGAAATGTGTAACATCTGGCCAGCTGTGCTGCTACCAAAAGCAAGCTCCATACAGTGTCCAGACAAGTACCCAGATTCTTGTCATCTTCACCAAAAAAACCCAGTCAAGTTTCCCAGTTTGAAACTAGGGAATAGGAATTCTTAAGACTGGAAAATTCCAAAATAAGTATCTTGAATAATGTTGATGCAGACCACAAGTAGTCTGTACTCAGAAAAGATGGAAGTGTTTATTTGATATGGTGAGACATCCTGTCACACAGGCAATTCTAGGAGGTGGTGCAATAATCTATTACGAGACCCGTGAATAAATGCTACAACTTCATACATATTAACAACTATAAAATACATTAAGTATTATACTTGCAGGATTATATTTTTGTGGAATTTGGGAAAGGGAATGGGAAGGAAGAAACAGCACTGTTTCAGTGTTTACAGTTCATTTGTGTACTACAAGCCATAAATACTTCCCGAGTAGCTTTCAAAAAAAGCTATGTCCCAACAGCAACTGTAACAGCCTCCTACAGGAAAGAAGGCCACCGTCACTCGTGTGAGCCATTACTCTTGCAGACAGAAAAGCACCTGAACTGAAGGCTGCAGTTCAGCACAGAGTGAGTCTGCTGGAACACAACACTCCAGGGTCCTATAACCACTCACACGGCTAGAAAACATGGCACAGTTACACTGAGACTACCTTACCTTTCTTTGCTGTCTTGCCTACTTCATTCCTGCATTCTTCAAATTTTGCCTTGAATTTCTGTGCATCTGTTTCAGTAAAGATAAAATATTTTTTCATTAGTTTTACCACCTCACAAAATTGAATACTTCTGATCTTGAGGAAAGATACCCAGTAAGAAGCTGTGTAAACAAAATGTGCAGAAACTTCTGAAGTAATCTACCAAATCACACAATATGCAAAATTCTTCAATCACGTCTTTGTGCAAAAGCAGTTTATTTTCTTCAGAATGTCTACTGAAGCAGCTTTTTTTGTGAAATACTACGTAATGCCAGCAGGAGCTGTTTTGTAGTTATTGCAACTGCCAGCTGTCTCTAGCCTACAGGAATAGCAATGTGACAACAGAGACTGCTAACACAACTATCTGTATGCAAAGACTGAAGATTAGCTTTGGACTACTATCTTTAACAGCTATGTTATACCCTCAGAGTCTTCCACAACCTTATCATAACTTGGGGTTCTTAGCATCAACAATGGAAGATAATGCCTGTTTTGTCAGTACCACATTCAGACTCTGTACACTCAAAGGCTGGATTCAAGCTAGTCTTGACTACAAGAGCTAAGAATGCAGAATTTTCATGACATTTTGGTCTAAGCCATCACTTGAGTCAGCAGTAATACCAACCAGCTGATCTAGTTAAAATAATTTTTCTACCCATGTAATACGAGCAACAAGAGATAAAAGCAGAATGGGCAAAATGCTTCCTAACACCAGAAAGACAAAAGAGGCAACTTCTTATGCCAGGCTGACCACAGGAGGTCACTGTTGCCCCAAAGGAATTCTGAAGGCACTATGAAACTACTCAAGGAAGCTTTTGTACGGATTCCTTTTCAAGCATCTCAAGCAGGAGAGATACCCTGAAGGACATACTTATGTCTGCTCACCTGTCACCTGCTTAGCTAGTACTGCAAAGGGCAAACAGGAAGAGAGGACTGCTCCCCCAAGACAGAACATTCACAAATCTGAACAGCTTCCACCAGAAAGAAGGAAAAATTTTTCAAAGATGAGCAAATAGTTATTAAACCCCTTTAATGTCCTATTTGATTATAAAGCAAGCACTAAGCCATTGGACCAAAACCAACAGCTAAACAATATGATGTTGGAGACTCAAGGAAAAGAAAACAAGCAAGATATGATAACTTCTTCCCACATGTAGGCAAATCCATCTAGTTTTACAATCCACTTTATGATCCATCTAGCATGTAGGGAGAAAAGGAGGCTAACATGTGGCAGAACAGGAAATGCAACACTTTTTCATTTTGCTTCTTTAAAAGAAAAGCAATAACAAAAACCCCTCCTCACCCAAACGCTTCCTTGATTTAATCCTAGTTGATCCGTAATTAGAGTTACTTTGCTGTTCTGGTACTCAGCCTAGTCACTCCAGAAAAACCTGACAAGTATGATGGGTTTGAATAGCACTTTTCACTGAGAGTTACATTTCATCAAAACAAAGAAGATACTACATACTTAATTAAAAAAAAACAAAAGCTTGGATGTTCTGCAGGTGGACCAGAAATATCAGGTCAGGATTTCCCTGATTCTAATGCAAATATCTAATCTTAACTACAATTCAGCACCTGAGATAGAGGAATGCAAGCTGCATGTGAGTCTCTAAACTACTTTTAGTTTCATTCTAATTGGCATTGCACTTGCATGAAATGGCTTAGGTTAAAAAAAGTGCCTAGGGCAGAAATTGCACAAATATTACTAGAGATCTAATTGCTACACTGTTTGTCAACACATATGGTTAGGTGATTAACAGACTCCTCTCAGATAAAGAAGTAAATAGCTAACTCTACCATGCAGAGGGGAGATACTGCCTATCTACAGCAGTGATTTACAGCAGTGTTTAGACATGCAGTGTAACATAACAGTTTAAATCAGTGTAAGTTCATGTCAGTCCACTCACTCTCTGCGTTTAAAAATCGGATTGCCAGAAGTTCAGGCTTGGGGCATTCATCTGCAAAGTCAGCATGTGTGTTCCAGACCCATGCCCTGTCGCTCCCAGCATTAGGCTTCAGCTCCATTAAGGGTGTGACTGAAAAGAAAGCATTAGAAGATGTACAGAGTACAATAGTAAATGTTTTCCACAGCAGCTTCCATAAATCTCACTGACAACAGGCTGCAATGGTTATGTAAAGCACTTTACACAGAATTACCTTTGGATAAATAGAAGACAGTAGTGCCTATATATAATTTTCCTTACATCGTCAAATAAAACAATGCAAGATCATTAGTGTGTAAGAGGATGCTGAATTCCCTACTGTTAGAAACTGAGGGTTTGGTTCAATTTTTGGTTTAAAACAGATGACTGTGATACTACGAGATGCAGTCACTAAGCACAACTCTGAAGTTCAGGCAAATGATTCAGGAGCAAAAGGTATTCAGAGAGAGAAACAGCATTCATTCTTCTTTTACACACTGAAAACACTACCAAAAATTAATTTTTTAAAATAAAGCATTATTACTTTAATTAGTCATCAAATAGAGTTCATTTCTCTCCCATCAATTTAAAGCTGTAGTACAAGTTATTACAGAATTCTGCAGAACTGCAAGGTGTACACAGTGTATCTTCAATCCATTTGTTGCCTCCCAGTAAATGGAGACCTTTCCCTCCAAGATGCTCCAATTACTTCACCTGACTGACTGGAGAAGTTCTCACACTACTCTAGGATTTTGTACATTACAGTCATGCCAAGTTTATGCAGGGCTATTTTTCTCCTTGATCCCCTGGGTCCTGTTTAGTTCAGGAGAAATCTGAAGAGTCTACTCCCTTCCTTGCATTTTAAAACCTAGAGATCAAATTACATTTTGTTCCATTCAATGTTTTGTAAAGATGAAGACAGTCTTTTTGTCTGCCTGTGAGTCAGCATAAATTCAGTAAATAAATATATACTGAGAGCAACTTTTCCAGGAAAAAATACCAAAACTTTTGACACGAACACTATAAATTTATCAACTTTGTTTTGCATATGCGTAACATTTATTTCATAAAACAAAAGGTTTATTCTTGCTGGTTGGCAACTACACTGCTTTCATATTTGCCATTTCATTTACTAAACAGGAACACCTGTGTCTTCTGAACAGTCTGACTTTCTGAAGGGCTCTACGCCAAGAAAACAAGTGTTACTGCTTCTGATTTGAGGTTTGTATTAAGCTAATATATTCTTATTTTAAGTTATCTAAATGTAGTTTAACTCCACAGAGCACTATATACTCCTCCTGTAAAAATCTGAGTACTACCAAAGCAAGCAACAAACTATCACTGAATTAGTCTACTTGTTGCAAGTTATGATGACTGTCAAGTCTGTCTTGCCCTTTCATGTTACTTTTATTCAGAGGATTCTTTTTTGAATGAGTCAGCCCAATATACCACAGTCATTTCAGTTTATTTTACAAGCAGAGAGAGGCAGACAGATTAGTTTAGCACCTCAGTAGCTGTTTTCTGATGGTCAAGGGATTGGTTCTAGCAATTCAAACATTTAGCTCAAAGCAGTAAATTATTACAGGATGGGTTTTCTCAGCCGTTTACAAAAGCAAGCCAGCATGTATTAAATTCTTATCCCAAACAGTATTAAGGCCTACATTTTCTATACTCTACTGATCATTAAAATAAACCACACACGTTGGAAGCAATTACATAACGCCTGTCTATCCCAGTTAAATTTTAGTGACTTTAGTTATAAAGTAGTATCAGTCTGAAGGAAAAAAACTCCAGCTTCCTTCCATTAATAAAACTAAGCCCTCATAGTTTCTGATGCCTGTAGCCTTGAGTGAAGAGTAAGAAACAACTATATTTACAGTCCAGTATAAATGTGATGTCTATTTAAAAGATGTACAGCAATTCTCTAGCTGCTACTAAAACTAAAACTCTAGCTGCTACTAAATTAATCTACACTGTACAATTGTACAAACTTATTTTTTAAAACCAAAGTAAGAAATACTGTGATGTATAACATACTATAATGGTTTGCACAAATTTTAAGAGTTTTATCCCTCCGCATGAGGAGGCGAATTGTTCCCTTCTCCTTGTGTTTCAGGAGTTTCACATCACCAGTTCCTCGTTCTTTCCATTCTGGATGCTCATTCTCAGATGCAAACCGGAAGAGCTTTGCTCGCCTTGAAGAAAAGAGAACTTAATTAGTCTGCATGTAGAAACATTTATGAAACAGCACACTTGACTGAACTGTACAGTTGTTCTTAAAAGCCACACACAGCAAGAAAACTTTTATAAGGGTCCCTGTTCCAATTTAGAAACTATTATGATAAATTAAAAATTAATAATAAACTATTAGGAATTATGTAATAACTATATTAAAATTCAACAGGTTCTGGACACTCTTTGGGATGACAAATGCATTTGGTGTAGGCAACCTTTTAAATTCAGGTAGTTAATGAACAGATTTTGCTATAGCCAGAGTTCTTATACAAATTACAACTGCTTCACCTACCCAGCAGTATTACTTTACAAAATTTAGCAGCTTAACGCTAAGTAAAGACTCTTGTGAAATTCCAAGCCCAATGACTGTCTATTAACAAAGTGCCTCACCCTCTAGAGTAACTCATTCCCTTTTAAGTCCCCAAGCTTACTTACTGCTATACTTCAATCAAGAATAAAGGAAGCTTAGTGCTGCACTGCAGTGCAACACATCTGCTTCAGAAGTGCCTAATCTTCCAAGGCGCCACTGTGCCCAAAGACAAACAGGAGCAGTTTGGGATATCAGTCAAAACTAACCCAAGACACGCTCTGAGCTCTAGCAATGAGTTCAAGACACTGCTATAGGAAAGCAAATACCTACTCCCACTACAAGATAGATATAAAAATGGAAGGGATAAGGACTTATAATAAACCAGATCCATCAAGAGAAAGTGTCAAATGTGGGAGAAAGCTACTCTAACAGAGGCTCTGATGTAGATTAACTAACAAAAGCAAGTCATCCCTTCCAAGTCCACGGGCATTCAGCAGATTTAAGTATCAGAACAACCACCATTTAAAGAAAAGATTCCTCTCCTCCATCACCCCTTTGTAGACATGAAGCTTAACCTACAGAGCACTGGAACTTTCACTATTATTTCGTTACCAGAATCTTTTGAAATAATTTTAAAAAAATCTCCCCATGTGATACTGCACATCACATGCAGAGAGGCCAAACTGTCAGAGATCTCACAATGCTACCTGTCAGAAACTGCCCATCGCTTTAGTTATTACCAGAATGTGTGGAAGGAGAACTCAAACCTCTCTTCCAGATGAGCAATACCATTCTGTGATTAAGTAAAAACAGTATTTTTTAAATCTATTTAAAGCAAACATATAAGGGATCAAATTCAAAACACTTCTTAAGCCTTTAGGCTACACTTCTCTTCAAGCAGATCAAGCTATCCTGATTTGACAATAAGTCCAATCTAAGGATAAAACTATGTTTAAGACAACAGATAGATACTGCCACAAATGCCCCAATACTGTACTGCATCTATTACTTTTATTATTTCACTATATTGTACATCACCATTTACCCAGGGATATAGGGCAGCAACTCTATACATCTCATTTCTTTCCTCCCAAGATACTTGTTTTACATTGTGATCACACAATTTCAAACTTCTGATTATTATCAAAATTGTTGTTTTCTTTTATGCTAAACAATGCTAAAGACAGATTTGTACTATCAGCTCCCTTCTATTCCTCCAAACTTCAGTTTGTTAGGGCATTATTATCAGCTCTCCCCCCACTCAATCTCTGCCTTCACAGTAAAATATCAACCAAGTTAGATTACAGCTTCATACAGAGATTCCTAACAAGTTATTCAGCTTTTTACAAACACAGTCAAGTTAAAGCCTAATAAACATTCAGATAATAGACAGAAATATTCTACTTACATCTTGAAGAGTTCTTCCTCATCCTCTTCCAGAGTTTTTATTTCTTGCTCAGGAAGGGAAACTATGGGCTCAAAGTGAGGATCATGGTTAGAATCATCTGCATTTTCAGTAGAAGTATCATGCTCCTCGTGTGCTTCCTGAGGAGAAAAAGAACACAAAAAACTTGCTATGTACCTAAAGCCTGAAGTATTTATATCTGTGTTTAAAATCAAAACATTTGTGACTTTTCAGCAATTACATCTTCGTAGCTGAAATGCCCTGTAACAGTAAAGAATTATTATAGAGGAAAACAAGTGGCTTTCAAGTCAACACGCAGTTACACTAAGAAATAAAAAAGTGCTCATGCAGTGCTAGATGTTTTAATCCTACCACTCATGACTTGTGCAGAGGTTTGGCCTTGGAGCAATAGTTCTTGGTTATGGAAAAGTACTTTCTTCAATCGTTTTTCCTACACAATGTATTTTATGCTACTAAAGCCCTACTACTTCTTAGTGCCTAATGACCCATCATTAATGGGAAAAAGAGAAAAAAATCCCCCATAACATCAAACCAACCACCTAATCCATTTTAACGGACACACTATATTCCAAGCCCATCATTCTGTTTTATGCGTTAGAATCATCCACAGTCAAAGATATTTTCGAGGCCCAGCTCTAAAACTCATGCAATAATTTCAGTTTTATGCTTTAAGAGTCATCAAGGAACTTTAGGTTACAGGCAAATGGCCAAAGCACTATTCCCCATTTAAGTTCTTTAGGAATCTGTGATAGCATTCACTAGGTTTAAGCACAGATTTTTACTATGTGATTAGTTGGTAAATGATAAACATCTCCAGTAGTTCATACATATGAGCTGCTAAGAAGCACTCAGTACACAAGCCTAGAAGGGAGATTCATATGCAAGTTTAATGAGGCCACAAAACAGCTCAGGACAAGGGAACTGATTTGGGCTTGGCTTTTTTTGTTGCTGCTTCAATAACAGAGAAAGGAAGAACAGTCTATGCTAAGTATATGTTATGTTATTATTAATCTATAGTAAATATAAATCTTATTTTTACTTTACAGATGACAGAGTCCACTCCTAGAGGCTCTATGCACAATATACACCTCACGGACATAGAGCAACTGAAATAAAGCAGCTTACTTTTACTGAAGAGAGGAAAAAAAAAAGAAACCGGGGTCGGTGAGAATTAGGTAAGAAATGTTGCAAAGTAAAATCTAGTTGTATCAACCACGTCACACCACCTATGGTTAGTTTTACGTCCTCAGCGTTCCAGTATGTGGGAAAAAGAAAGCAAGAAAGGCATTACGTCACATCTGTTTTCAAAAAACAGAAGCAGCATTAGCCAAACTTTTATACATTGTCTTCTCCCGTGTGAGCAGCACGTCCCTCCTGGCGAGGCATCATCCATCCTGCGCCCGAGCGATTAACCACAGAAGGCATGAGGAATGCACCCTCCGCAGCACGCACGGACGAGGACGCGGGTCCCGCTATCGCGACAGCGCCGCGACACGAGGCACGTGAGGCGCTGCCGAGGCACGAGGGGCCCGGCCGGGGCGGGGGAGGGAAGGACGGGGCAGGCAGGAGGAGAGGGAAGGGGGAGGCAGGGACAGGGATGCCCCGAACGCGCCCGGGCGGCTGCGGGAACGGCCGCGGCGGGTGGAGGGAGCGGCAGGCCCGAGCCGGCCACGCGCGCCCGGAACGGCCGCGACCCCGCGGGGCCCCCGCCGCGGCCCAGCGCCCGGCCCGCCCGCAGCCTCGGCCGCAGGCCCGGCCCGGCGCGCCCGCAGCCGCAGGCCCGGCCCGGTGCGCTCGCCC
>JAWWEE010000034.1:7007053-7064557 GCA_035221455.1 Xenops minutus | reverse complement strand
CCCCCCCCCCCCCCCCCCCCCCCCCCCCCCCCCCCCCCCCCCCCCCCCCCCCCCCCCGGGTCCAGCTGAACACAGCTTTGTTGCAAGCAATGGGATTGTAAGTGTACAATAAAAAGTGCCTGTTAGTAGTGAGCTTCTTCCACTAACTGTAAAGAAATACTCCAAGAAAAAGGCTTTTAAAAAGAGGAATTTGAGTAACAAAGGTCCATTGCTTCCTGGAAGAGAAGAATCATCCTACAGCAAGGAGTAAAACAAAAGTTTTACATTTAAGCAGCAATACTTTTTTAGAAAAATGAGTGCTTTAAAAGGCAATTAAATCTTCAAAAATTAAAATCTCAGAAGAATCATGAAGATAGAAGGTTTGAACTTGGTATGAAGCAGAGAAGCTAATGAAGGCATTATAAAAAGTTGTGTCACTGAATGTGATGAGAAGCTGCCTGTTGCCTCTGTCATTTTAGATGGGTTAAAATGGGTAAAAGGATTTTGAGAAGTAGGGACAATATTATTTTGCTTTAGGAGATAATATGTATTCATCAGTCTTTTTTTTCCTTCTATCTTTGTTGAGATGTGGAAGTAATTCTTTTCTTGACAAATCAGTGTAGCCTCTGTTTATACTTTTTTTTCCATCACTTTGGATAGTGACCTTCTTTTGTATCACAAAAAACTCTTTAATGTTATGCAAACAAAGAAAGTCTCTGTATAAGTAACTGAACTTCTGCACTTGCAGGTCCACTCCCTACTCAGTTTACAGCCCAGAAACCTACGAGGGTCACTGGAAGCAGCTCACTGTCCGTACAAGCAGGAACGGCCACATCATGGCAATTGCTTATTTTAATCCTCAGGTATTTCAGTTGATATATAACATGCAACCCAGACAAAGTACTTAGATTTGATTTTATGATTCATGCATGAAAAAGAGAAACAGAATAATTACTTCGTATAGTTTACTTTGCATTACTACTCTGTTTAGACTGATACATGGAAATGAACTAGTAATTAATATGCTTACAGATGGTATACATTTAATCATATCTTTAAGTCACTCAGATGATTGTTCTCCCTTCTTTCACATAAATCCTTCAGAAATTAGGTAAAGAAGAGCTCGCTGACCTGAAAATCTCTCTGGCAAAATACTTCACAGAAGGCATGGGAAAGAGCAGTGGTGTTACTTCTCTGTACTTCGTGGAGGAAGGACAAAGGTGAGGGAGTTGACTTCACTGTGGGGGATTTTGGTGGTGGCTGGATTTTTTGGGTTTGCAAAAAGAGCAGGTAGCACTTTGACACCATTGTTTTGTCTATTTTGTAGAAGTAGCATCAGTGTTACTCATTTCATGTTTGCCTTTTCCACATGAAACTTCTGACATTTCCCATTCCCTGGATAAAGGCAAATAGTTTCAGTGGGTGAACCTACTACTTGCTGGCTGTCAAGCTGTAGCAGTGTTTATTGCAGTAGATGGATGTTTATATTATCAAATAATTTCTACCTCCTTTCTTCCCTATTTGTATGATTTTTTTAATCTCCCCATCCTCCTTCACAGAGCACAAGGCTCATGCCATCTTCATGCAGAAACAGTGTAGGTCCTATTGCAAACATCAGTGGAACAATTGCAAACTGTACTCAGAAGAATAAGAGATGAGAAATGATACTGCTTAGGATGTAGCACTACAATTTTTAGGATGACTACAGCTTTAGTAAAAATGGTAACAAACATGGTTGTCCTTTTTTTTCCCCCCCTATTTTGTCTCCCCATTCCTCTCCCACCCCCAGGAAGTCTCCCAATCTTGAAGACTTGCCTTTGGAGCACGTGGCTGGTGATAAGTACATATATGAAGAACTTCTTGGCCTAAAATTCAGAATTTCTCCTCATGCGTTTTTTCAAGTAAGAGTGATGTGAACTTGCTAATTTAACTGGATTTGCATTAATGCCCTTGAGCTTGACTAATGCTGTAGAACAAGACAATATATGCCTAATCTATTTGGTATGATTAAATCTCTCTTGGCTGTAAAAGCAGTGAATGAGCATAAACCTAATGCTTTACTAAGACCCATTAAAACACATTTGCTATTTATGAAGTAGTAGGTCTATTGGAAACTTAATTTCCCAGGTGAACACCCAAGCTGCAGAGGTTTTGTACACAGCCATCGGGGAGTGGGCGCAGCTGAGCCCAGAGAGCACCGTGCTGGACATCTGCTGTGGGACAGGAACCATTGGCATTTCTTTGGCAAAGGTGAGCCGTTTCTCTCCCTCTGCTTTTAACTGTGGTAGCTAATTTTAATGGTGGTTACAATGAAAGAAAATACTTGATAGCATGTTGCATCTCAAATACATAGCTTAATTGTTTCAAATAAGTTCTAATTAAACTGCCTCCAGCTGTTTAACCAAACCATTATGAAAATTCACCTTTTGGTTGAGCAACCTAAATTATTTTGCCGCTAATTTAGTCAAAAGAGGCAGTAGTTCTGTAAGATAGCTAAAATTTACTAGAATCTATCCACTTAACTAGTCTGGGCTTTCTCAGAATGAATAACCAACCTTTCTTACATTTGTTTAGAGTGGAGCTTCCTAGAGCATGTAAGGAAGTCTGGCTCCTAAAAAAGAAAGATGGCAGCCCAACTGGAGTCTGTCATGTACAGGTTGGGATGAATGGTGTTCATCCCACAATTTCAATTGAGAAAATCACTGTTTTGCATAGGTCCCTTCTCAGCCTTTTTTCTGACTGCAAGGCAATAATTCTGTGACCAGGTACTAAGCAAAGATCATGTTAATCACTGATGCTAAGAAAAATGGTTACATTTACACAGAGGGATCTTTTCCCCTTGATTCTCTAGAAAGTGAAGAAGGTGATTGGAATTGAACTCTGCCAAGAAGCTGTACAGGATGCCAAAGCCAATGCCCAAATCAATGGTGAGTCAAGCTGAAATGTTAAGGTCTTGTTTGTTAAGAAGTAGTTGTACAGCTAGTTGCTCTTTACCTTATCTAACAAGCCTGGAATTACATGTTGTTGATAGCGATCTTGTCCGTTTTAAACACTTAATCTCTCTTGAAAACAAATATCATGGTAGCCCATGAGATCAATTTGCCCATTGGCTCAAAGCTAGGTTTTTTTCCTTCTTCAAAAGTAAAACATTTCAGTGTAAAGTGTAATAAAGACAGTTAGCCTCCTAAGTAGAATGTTAAGAGTAGCTGTTGCCTGTGGGGCTTTGCTTTAGTCCAGATAATGGAAGATGCTCAAATTACTGTTGTTTAAAGGATCTGAAATAACAGTGATTGTTTAAGTTATACTGATTTCATGGCAGAATAAACAATTTATAGTTTCTAAACTTAATATCCAATTTAGTGTACTGAAAAATGCTTTGATAACATATTTTCTTTTTCTTACAGAACTGAGTAATGTTGAATTTTATTGTGGGAAGGCAGAAGATATTGTTCCTTCCTTAATGAATGTCTTAGCTCCTCAGAACCTGATCACTATTGTGGATCCACCACGAGCAGGGCTCCGTAAGTTCACCATTGAAGTTTTAAGTCTGTTCTCCTAATGGGTGTTGGGTGGTGAACCTAAGAAAACACCAGTGACAAGTTAAGCAGAGGCTTTGGGTATAGCTTGAAGTAATTCGGTTTTGCAGCAGTTTTGTTCATGCTGGAGTAGAACCTGGAATTTTCCTGCCTGTCTGTTGGTGCACACAGGACCAGTAAACAGCTGTCTTGGTTTTGGTCATCTAGATTCCAAGGTCATTCTTGCCATTAGAAGAGCTGAACATCTGAAAAAGCTCATCTATGTCTCCTGCAATCCCAGAGCTGCAATGAATAACTTTGTAGAGTGAGTGTTTCTTAAATTGACTTAGTAAATATCCTAAGAAAAAGACACGCTTCTTGAGGAGGGGGGATGTTGTTGGATTTCTATTTGTAAGCCCTGTTCCCTGAGCCTCACCTTTCACAAGCAACAGCTGGGAGTAGAACCACCCAATATGCAAGTAATAATGGGAACAGTAGGGGTGGTGCTTGGGGAAGAAAAACTGCTCTTAGAAGAATAGCAGTGATGATCAGCATACTAAAACAGTAATACATTTCTTCCTCCCCTTTCTTTCCCCTCAAGCCTTTGCCGGGCCCCTTCCAACAGGGTCAAAGGAGCCTCCTTCCGCCCGGTTAGAGCCATGGCAGTGGATCTGTTCCCTCAGACCAGGCACTGCGAGTTACTGATCTGCTTTGAAAGGGTTGAATACGCCAACGGGAGCTCTGCTGCAGCAGCGCCCGGTGCAGCCGAGAGCACAACAGCAGCACATGGCTCAGAGTGTGGGGATGGCAGCAGCCCCTGTGACATGGAGGGCAGCCAGGCAGCTGCGGGCCATGTAGACACTGCAGTTCAAGAGCGGGACTCAGCTCCCGAGGGACACTGTGCAGAAACTGCTTTTGCCTGTCAACTGCATCAATAACATAGTTTCTGTAACATCCAGATAATAAATCCCTGTACATGAGAGTAGTTGCAAAGCTTCCAAGTTATTTCATCATCCTAATTTGAATTAAATTTCACTATCACAGAACGATTTGTGGTGAAAAGGACTTTAAAGATCATCTCATACCAAGTCCACTGTGATGGGGACACCTTCCACTAGGCCAGGTTGCTCACAGCCCTGTCCAACCTGGCCCTGAACAATTCCAGGGATGGGGCATTGTGTACTGTCAAGCCAAATCCTACTTCTCCTCCTTACATACATACATACTGGTCTCACTCTTTGAAATGGCTTTAAATAAAGTATTCTGCAACTATATGCAGATACAACTATTTCAAGGGGGGGCTGATTTTTAATGCAACACCATCTCCTCCTGCGAGTGTAACACAGCACCATGAGTGAATAGCTGCTACTCATCACCAACCAACCAACTGAGCTGAGTGGCTAAATGTAGTACCCAATTCCCAAAGCAGGTGATCCATGCTACAGAGCAGACAGCAACACTGACTGTTAGAAGGAATAACTGCCTTAAATCTCAAGTTATCAAACAAACATCTAAAACACATTAAATATGGCCTAAACAACAACAGCAAAATCTGTTATAGCCCACAGCTGTGCTGATACTCCACCTTGACAGTGACAGCAGGTACTAAAAGAAGCACTTTGGGTTGTGACATTTCCAACTTTGACATCATTTAAATAAAAATAAAAATCCCAGTTCAAGAAAACTTTAATTCCAAGCGTTTAACCATTTAAACATTCAATTTCTTACCGAAAAGGTGATTAAGTACTTTCCTAACCAACAAGCCTGCACTAACTTAATTTCTGTTTAAAAATACCTACAGGACTCAAGGAATAAAAGTTCCTTTTGCTAGATATGCTTAAGCTACTGTAATACTGATCACACTGGTGCATTTTATAATATCAAACTTTATTGCTCAAAACTAATTGTCTGAAAAATACACATGTAGTACTCAAAGACCAAACACAGAGGATTACATGATTGTGCAGAAAAAAAGCAAGCAGAGGCTCAGTGAAAATGAGGCTTTATAGTTGTACCAATTTAGCACTGGCAACAAGCAACTGCACCCAACACAACTCAAACAGCAACCATTGTTACCTGCTTGGGCAATAAGGATGAATTTTGTTTTGTTTTCCCACTTTCTCAGATACACATTGGAATACTGTAACTGCTAATTTTATTTGGTTAATAACAGCATGGCTTCTTGCACTTCACATTTCTTCCCATGGAAAGTTAGGAGGCTATCACTTCCTGAATTTCACTCCAGGACCATAGTACAGTTAAGAGAATTAATAAGGTAATCATGATGCTTTTAAATACTTGGATGTTACAAATATATTTGTATAACGCCGAACAGCATCACAGGAGAATGGAAGTTTACATACAACAGTTATGCATAATAGTCTTTCCCAACTTCTGAGTACCCAACTAATTCATCAGTTTTGTATAATAAATATGTAAAAAAAAAAGCTGATGACTGGTGTTTCAGTAGGTAGCATCTGACTAGTCACTGGAAGTCACAGTAAGTTTTCCGTCAGTACCATGAAGATTTGAATGCACACTAATCCTTAAAGTCAATATAACCACACTTTTGTCAAGAAGCACATAATATGCAAAGCAGAACTGTCTAATCCCCAACGGACAGAACAGTTCTTAAAAATACACTCCATCCCTATAAAAATACCCATCTTCCTCTGGATATAGAAGGGATAAATAACAAGTATCAGTGACAAAAGCAGCAGTTGTTTTATGCATTCATACAATCAGATCTAAACCTTTACAGCCGATTACCTAGAAAACACACAAGAGTTACGAGACAAGTTTAGGATACATCTTGAATCACACTGTAAGTGTTCATGCAGAAGCTGAAGTTAATGCAATGATCTATCCTCTATCACAGCAGCTCGTGCTTATGTGCAAATGCAAGACTGTTACACTCCAAACAATAGTAAACATTAAAACACAAGAATACTTCACAATGACAAAAACAGCAGTTACGTTGTTTGTTCCAGCAGTTATTGCGCTATTTTCTGGACATCTCTCCAGTTAAAGGCTGCAGCAAGGTCTAATACCATCTTTTTTGTTTGTTTATGTTTAGAATGCATAATATACGTTCTAGGCTTTGGTTCACAATGAAATCTCTGGATGTTTTAATTAAGGGCAATGGTCACCTTGTGATTCTGATAGTGGCAGAGTGAGGTAATACAGCAATCCTCTTAAAATTAATGAAAACAAATCGGTAAGCGAGGCATCTATGGATATTCTGCAGGTGACCTGCAAATGCATTGACATTCTGCTTTCAGAAAAATAAAAAGATCTACAAGGGTGATTTGTCTTTTACAGTGCCATCCAAGTACAGATTTTTCTGCTGAAAACATATAAGCTGAAATAAAACCTATCTAAAAGAGTAATACATTTAGGCATAGAAGATATAAGCCCTGTCTTTAGGAAAATAAACAAAAGAATCCAATAAAAACAACAAAAAGAGACAAACAGCAAATCACTGCTTGTCACTACCGCACCAATATTATATACCCTTCAAAAGATGGAGATTTATTAAAGCTATACAAAAAAAAGCAGAGGCAGTGTTTTTTGTTGGGTTTGTTTTTGTTTTTTTTTTTAAGACAGGCCACTTCTTTAAATAATAGTTTATGTATAGTCTTCCAACTACCCGTATCCTGTTGTAACAGGATTACAACTCGTGGAACTAAAAAGCTAAATATAATAATAAAAAATGGGTGGATTCATATTTGCAGAGACCTCCGAGTGTATCACTCAAACACAGAAACAGGAAAGACTCCAAGACTCCTCCTGTTTAACCTCAAACATTATACGCAACATGTTAGAGAACATTAGCTTGAAATATAAATTAAAATCCACATATTTCCAAAGTAACGTATGACGTAAAAAAGGAGGTCTTACAATACTGATGCCAACATTGTTAAAATCCAGTAGGCACTAAATTCAATATACTGCAGCGCTCTCTATGTAACATGGTAAATAAAAAACCCCACACACTAAAATCAAAAGAAAAACAAAACAAAAAAGACCCCTCAAGCCCCCAGATCCCTGTCCAGGTAAGTACCAGGAGCTGCAGCAGGTACAGAGAACTGACCTCTTTGCCTCCCACAGGAGGAGGAGGAGTGTCAAATAGAGCAGTGCAGCTCCTGGATAGACCACTGAAGCCCTGCCACCAGCTTGGTTTTCACTCTCTTCTCTAAGAGCAAACCAGGCAATGGTTCCAAGAGAACACTTACTGCAGTCACGCAGTCGAGACCTCTGTTGGGAGAAGGAAACTCACCCAGCAATGCTTTCACTACAGCCACAACTGTTCCTTCTGTGCTCCACTCAGTAAAGCCTCCGAGGACAGAGTGAGTACTGCCTGTCTGCCAGGATTGCATTTTAGAGTAGTTGCATATTTGTGATTTTCTTATTTATGAGTATAACCAGTTATGGCCTCATTCTACTCATTATTCTATGTCATAATCCAAATCTACATTCTAATTTTCATTGCAGAAGTTACGCATTTTCTTTAAAAACTAAAAACGTAGTTAAGAAAAGTAAAACAAAAAACTTCTTAAAAAAACTAAATTGCTGCAGTTATTTTAGATTTTAGGGTTATGTTGATTTTTTAAAAATTCTTTGCTTTTATGGTGCAAACTAATTAAGACTTAATTGGTCAAGTCAGATGTAATCTGACGCCAAAGAAATGAGAAATTGTTTTATTGCTGGGAGGAGGGAGTGGAAAAATCTTTAAACATGTCATTGGCAAAATATTTTCAGACTATCAACCATCATAAGCTGCGTTTTGGCTCCAAGCTTTGAAAATAGCTTTTCAAATTACAGATTTTGTTTTAATCATATAACAAGGGCCATATTTTCCCTGTTCAACTGATCTGTAAACTAACACAGGCTCTTTTCATTCAAAATAAACCCCAATAATTTTGGATATCAAACCTGTTACTCTTAACACTACCAGGTATTCTTGTTCTTTTCAAGTAATAAAAAAAATCTGCATCCTGTGATCTCAAATAACTAAGCCTGGCAGGAAACAAAAGCAAAACAAAAACAGCATTACTGGCCTAATCCTATGGCATTAAGAACATTGCTCATCACTTTCCTGTATTTGTCACCAAAGTGTCTTATCAGTGCATATTATTATGTGCTGAAATGCAACAAAACTTTTCACAAAAATAGTTTTAGGCATGTTCATACAAGAAGATGTACATATATTTCTTTTATACATACATATATATGAATGTGTATATATATATATAATATCAGCTTCAACCTGTACATAGATATTCTGAATTTCATACTTAAAATACATCCATTTCAAACAACATGGATGGCTTTCCAGGAAAAAGTGCTTGATTGATTTTATCCTGTGTGAACATGCCTGTCCCTCTGTGCATTTGCCCAAGTTAGAGATCTTTATGATCAATCCTTTAAACGTACGTATCTCAGAGGTATTAAAAAAGGAAAAAAAAACCTAACCAAAGAAAAAGAAACTAGGAAAAAGTAATATTGCCCTGATGATGCAAAAAGAACAATGCATAACTGAAGCAGCTTGGATTTTAAAAGTTATCTTGCATTCTGCAGCAAACAATTTTTAAATAATTGTTGAAAATCTAGTTCCTCCATTTGTGTTATTGCTCCCCACGTGCACTTTCTCATTACACATCGACAGTACAGAGAGGTTCACTACCAGGCTGAGCTGACTCCACTATTGTCATCTTGGGTTTCTTTCGTGTTTCCTCCTAAAAAAAATATGAAACCCCCCACCACACAGTCATAAAGAGAATATAATCATAAAGCACCACTAAAATTTTGAACAATTCTAGCCAAACTTCTGTCAATCATTGTGAAAGGCTAACTTGGGCTAATCTTAAAAATAAATTTCCTGAAATAGGTACAATTAACTCAGAAGCCAGTTTAAGAGAGGATGACCACCTCTCCAAAAGTAGCCCCCCCAGTCAAGTTTTGAAGAACTTTCTTTACCCAAGATACTGTGCAAACAAGCAAAACAGCGTGATCATTGGTACACCTGAACCATGGCATTCACGCCGTTTGTAAATGCACAAGTATATATACTCACTCTTTCCTGTGCCAGCTTTTTCATTTCTTCCTGTAACTTGTTCAGGATGTGCAGATTTGGCTTGTTCTTTTTGGCATACTGCTGAAGTTCTATCACACTTCTGTCAGAGGTTTCCTATTTGACAGAATCACAAGCAACAACTGATAAATAAATTTACATACATGAAGCAATAGTTGTACTTTCAGTAATAACATCTATTTCCACAAGTTAGTTAAGTGTTAAGTACTAAATAGGCTATATAACTTTGACCTGGAAGATGCAAGACTAACACAGTGATTACTGTCAGTGAAATCCCTTATCTTGTGTTGTGGCAATAGCAAGGTACATGGATCACTTCAGAACTGAACTGCGCACCACACACTGCCTTCACCATCTGAGGGACCAACACCAGCGTACCAAAACTGACACCTTAAAGCTTGTTGTAACTACATTTAGAAATCCAGAAAATACAAAACACCCCTACAGTCACAGGGTAAGTTACGATCAAAACAAAAGCATGTTCACCTGTTTCACCAGCTTGCTATTCTCTCTACCATACATACGCAAGAGAGAGCCCCAGTTTTTCACATGTGGATGCAGTAGCTGTAGGATTTTCTGTGAAGCTAATTGCTTCCCCACTCTCTTATTTTTGCCTGTAAAAATAATCATGAAAGTGTGTAAATGCTGGAATGTTATGTAATGAGATGAATACATTCATTCACTTGTGTCAGTCAAAACTGAGACACCAGAGAAGAGCAGAATAAGCACAGAACAAGCTTGACAGCTGAACAAGCACTCCCAAAATGGCCAGCAAAGGAGAACAGGGAGAGAGGGAGACATTTCTCAAGTACTGTACTTACACCAGCCTCGCACCGTGTGCTTGCCACAAGTCATGACATATTCACTCTTCTGATTTTTCCCAGGAATCACTTCAAACTTTATGGATGTATCACCCATTCCGTGGTTTCTTAAGCACAAACAAAATCAAGATCACATACTAAGTAAAACTATAAACAACTAAAGTAGTTGCAGTTATCTTTGAGAGTCATTGCAATGAAATTAGATGTATTAACAATAAATTTCAGAACATCAATTAACAAATATTTTTTAGATCAGTAACTTCAGTTGAATGAAAAAGCAAGCCTACGTAAATGAAAGCCAAATACACATCCCACAACTAAATTCTGATCTCAGAAGAGGCATAAACAGCAAATATGAACTAAAGCTGACTCAGCATTAAGCAGTTCAGTGCCCACCGTGTCTGTCACAGTCCCAGGAGCACAGCAAGCTCAGCCAGCCCATAGATGCCCAGGTCACTGACAAACACTGGAGGTACAGCAACCAAGCAACCTGTGCACCACAGGACTGTCCTCGGGCTGCAGCCTTACCTTTTAAGGCACTCATGGAGAATCTGATATGGAGACAAGAGTCCAGCTTTACTGGTGAGTTCATATACCCGTGAGTCCTCAATACTGATATGGTTAAAATACTACAAAGGAATTGAAAAGGATCATTGTGCTTTGTGCAAATAAGACCCGAATACTGTCCTTAATCTTCATTGCAACATTAAACTCTGTTGCACTGTGCCTAATACTTTTCAAAGTGCTTTTAAGTTCATTATGGAGGTATTTTATCAACATTAAAACTGCCACACCTAATCACACATTTGCAGAATGAAGTCTAAAGAATTCTTTTAACTCTAATTTTCTAAGATGGACATAAACAAAAATCTTATACATTCCTAATCATTTGTCTTTGAGAACAAGATTGCTTTAAGTTAAACTAAGGGAACACACAACTCATTTTGTATATTGAACTTCTTAAAATTAAAACACTCCTTTCAGGCTGATCACCGATTTTTCCTTTACTTCTTACTTTCCACAGACCATCAGTATCACTGATCAATGATCAGCTATTTAATACTCACAAGTACCTGAGAATGTAGCACATATTCTCCTCTTAAAAAAACTTCTGATTTTCTCAAATATCACTGCCTGAAGTCTAATATTTACAAGTAAGAACATCTCAGAAGCCTGAGCGTTTTTAGTTCGTAGTTATGTCCGAAGATGATCACACAAAATCAGACAGCACCTAGCTCTGAACTTTTCACAGCATCAACCAGAGGATTCTGGAAGCCAGGATAGTGCAGGCAGTCCAGCATCTTGAAACATTTCAGGTCTTCAGTAAGTGACCTGATAAAATCAATAACCAGTTCTCTGCATCACAGTAAATTTTCAGATCAATTCCAATTAAAACAAATTCTCATTCCCATAGATCTTGGCTGAAATGAAAAATTACACACTTTCTGAGAAAACAACCTTATGAATTTTCAATAGTAATTTTGACACCAAAGCTGCAATGTATTTAAAAGCAGACTCCAAAAATGGCAGCCAGGAAGCAATAGCTCAGTACCTCAAGTTCTTGACTGTCTTTGGGCTTCTCCTCAGAGGTCTGTTTAACAAAGTCGGGAATAAGGATTTCCAGTGTAGCTCGAGCTGCAGAAAGTGATCAAATATCTTGATTAGGTTTATTTTAGACAATGATTGTAAAGAAAGACATCTCCTCTAGTTATAGGTTGGCCTTTTTTTTTGGTAAGAAATTTATTCACTTGCATTTTTAAGGGAAAAAGAGTTCAACTTGTTCAGGTTGATAACTGAAGTCTCACAACTAACCAAACTAAGAAAAATTGCTTTTTGCAAGTGCCTATGAAAGGAAAAAAAAAAAAGTCAAGTTTGATTTTAAGAGTGAGACAGAGCCCTTAGCAGCAAAAACTGGAGAGTCATGACCCCTTAGCTGTTACAGCTGAACCCTGGTACTGTATCACCAGGACTCTCAGAACCCCAGTTTGGTACAAAAAGTACAGCCAGAATTTGCCTGAACTTTCACAGCAAAATAGCTTTTTTTTTTTCCATACACAAACAATTCTGTGCTGGTTCCTGGTGATTTGGCTACACTGATGTATTTCCCAAGTGCAGTGAGTACCACAGGGACATGATACATCTTTACATGCTGAGGGGTTGCTTTTTCTTGAGCCTCATGCTAAAGACATTTAAAGCTGGAGATCAATAAGAAGTTGAACATATTCAGATGTGTCAGACATTGCCATCTAAATCTTAATTATTTACATATTTATTACAGACTTACACAATTAGAACTAAATAATACATCAGTAGTCTACATGTAAAGTTAACACATGGATTTTCCTCATAGTTTTCTGTCCCAGTCCATCATTGAATCCACTTGTCAGCAAAGTCACTGCAACAGCAATTTTATCAAAAGGACATGTGTACATCTTCTCTGATCGTTAACAAAATTATTCCCACTTACTGTGGCAAAATCTCCAAAGCAGACATGAAAACAGATAAGCAAATCAGGAGTTGATATTAAGAAAGAAAATATGTTACCAGCTTTATTCTTGGCAAGTTTTTTGCTGCTGGCAGTTCCTGCCCCATAAGTTACTCCATCAATAATAACTGAGGCTCCAAAAGGTTCACTTGGGTTCTCTGGAAATGGAGGAGGAAAGAAAAAAGCAAGCTTTTCAGAACTCTCAATGTAAAATACACCCAATCAGGAACAAGAAATACCATCCCGTCAAGATTTTATTTTCTTCTTCATTTCAAGAGAGATGGAAATTGTCTATTCTTCATAAAGACTGAAAAATTGCTTACTCCACCATATGAAAAACTAGGGAGTTTTCCATTAATACAGACTTAACACCATACACTTCATTCTTCCAAATAAAGAACATTTTAAGAGATCACTGGTAGTCTGTCAGAATTCAAGTATTAGTTCCAAAGCTTTTGCTTCAATCACAATGTGAATACAAGAACTACACATTCTGATATTGAAAATTCAGTTATATTATGTAATGCATATATAGGAAGAACGTAATTCTGAAAAATAAGGTGCCCTCAGAAAACCCCAAAACAGAAAAGCAAGAATTAACGGAATGTATGTTATACCACTTCAGGAAACAAACCCCAACATTCGATTCCAGTTATATTTTCCATATATGGAACATTTTTGGATTCTCGACTAAGCATCAAGTGCATTCCTCCACAATATTTATTTAAAATAAAATTCTCCCCTGCTTTTTGTTTTCCAAGCTCTAACATCACTTTCACAGCCTCTGTACAGCCCAGGTCAGGAACTACCAAACTAACTCTCATACCACTGACACAGAATAAAATTAAAAGCTGTTTAAAACCACAAACAGATATCCATCTGGCATTCCACATAAATCCCACACTAACCACAGAACAGCAGAGTCTCAGTAACTCTAAGTTACTTAAGTTAGTCCAGAAGAATGACACTTCTATTTTTATTCTTTTAATCCTATAAACAAAAATCAATCTATTGATTCACAATAGACTTTCAAGAAATTCCCAGAAAGATGGCCATCATTTGTTGTTGTCAGTTTTCTGGTTTGGTTGGTTGAGGGGGGGGGAGGGAGGGGTGTGTGTTAAATATGCAAGCCTGAGATAAACCCTTCAAAGCAGCATGAAGTCGTGTAAGAAAATTTAACAGACTTACCACATTCAAAGAAATTGTAAACAGGGCGAACCTTTAGGACTCGTTGCATATATTCATGCAGTATGCAAACTTCAGACTTCCCATTGGGATTAATGACAAACTCTGCAAACAGAGACAAGGAGAGGGGAAGAAACCTAAGTAAGTAAGTTTTTAAAAGATAATTTATACTAAAATCAATAAATTACAGGTTCCAAGGGATAAGTGCTTGCTCAAGTTAAATGCACTGCTGTTGAATCAGGCACAGGTAATTAAGACCTCCAAGTCCATTTTAATGGAAAAACTACTGAGATCTGAGAAATTTCTATCAACAACTGGAAGTGCACTAATTATGAGCTAAGTGAAAACATTCTGTATTCAATGTTTTTTGTCCCATGGTCTCTGGGCCTCTACACACAGCATTTTTGGCAGCTAACGTCAATTAGAAATCCTCTAATTTGCTCCTAAACACATCAGAAAGGAGACACAACAACAGGCACATTGAGTCTGGTTTGTGGGTTTGAAGTCTTTCTTCCCTTCCTGCCCCCTGGCTCAAAAATCCTGTTTAGCAAGCCACAGATGAGGGCACTGCTCCCTTGCCATGAATGTACTGCTTTTATTTGAAAGGCTACATTTTGGTTGGGTTTGTTTGGGGTTTTTTTCTGGAACAGTATCATTAGTCAAGAGCACAAACCCTGGCTCAGCAGGCACTACGGCAGCATGGGAGAGGAAGTTAGGATTAGATAGATAAAGTGCAAATAAGTCTTTAATTTAAGTAATTTCAATGTGCCTCTAAATATACACTTAAAGATAAAAAAGTATTAACTAAAAATTGAGCTGCACTTCCCTGTTGCAGGGCAGGTCAATATGCAACTCATGAGCTTTACTTCTGCTAGAGAAGAAAACTCAGAAACATGACCACATACCAGATAAAAACAGAACCCAAATCACAGGTCTATGGATATTTTAAACATCAGACTGCAGTCAGATGTGCTGTTATGGATACACAGTCAAGCCAGACAATAGGGAATACTCCAGCTTCTCATCAGACACGATATTTACTCCTCACACCACAGGACACAACTGTACACACAGTTCTCTTTTACCTGCATCTATCAAGCTGCTTTACATTTGTATTTTTAATAGGAGATTTTAATAGGAGATTTTAATCTGGGTCAATCTGGCATTTGTAACCAGTCCCTAATTTGGGCCCATCTAGAACTGGTACAGAACCAAGAAGGCACTGAATGACTAGGCAGGATGGTTTTCAGCAACAACCAACAGTAGCTGTAGCGGAAGGCAGTCACTAGTTACCAGGACTGCAACCTTAAATAAAGATCTCTTCATTTAGAAGTTATTGAATAAGAATATTTTGACAGTATTTTTCCTTTACTATGTAACAGGATGGATCAAAGAACAGAGGATTCTAGATCAAGAATAAATGGACTTACTACAGGGGCTTTTTTATTTTCAGTCAAGCTCAGAACTGCAATTAGTCTTTAATACAGAATATCTGAAGTACAGGTAGATAACCCAACCTTTCTTTATAGGTGCATCTTGCACAGACAAGGTGATGAGTTTCTGGTTGGCAGGCAGGATGGGCCGCTCGGACTCCGCCTGCTTCCGCTTCATCTCCCGGTTGAATTGCCGCCTCTCAGCCCAGGTCCGGAACTTCTTTACAGTAACTTGTTCGAAGTCAAAACGCTTCTCGAGATAGCGTCTGAAATCTTCCAGATCTGAGAAACACAAGCCAGTTACTCTCTCTACACTGAGCAAGCATTAAGGTCTCCATTTCCACTGTTTAAACATGCTGTAATTATATTCTTAGACAAGGAGGAAAAGGTTAAGGTGCTATTTTATACTAACAGAACTAATTACAAGTTTCCCTGTTACTGGCTCAAATGCAAAAACATTTGTGCAAACTGGAAAACCATAAAAAAGAGACACTGTTTTATTCTGTCACTTCAAGATTCTACTAAGCCTTAACCCACAAAATACCCAACACAATCTGTGACAAAACACTGGAAATTGCTCTGCTTTAACCCCCTCTTCCTCCTCCCTTTACCTGAAGCAAGGTACACAGTGAGTATAGTAGTTATGCTTTAAGCCTCAGTTTCCTCAACCCAACTATTGCTGCCTATTTATTAAGCAGTGAACCCTCAAACACTATCAGGTCATTACCCCACCTCCAGCCAAGACTCCACTTTCCATACATACCTACAGATTCATCTTTACATACTTCAACTTTGGCCTTAACTTGTCCCAAGGCTCCTTGTGCTGCATCTCCCCCAGAGGGGTCTTTGTCATCTAAAGGCCCAGAATCAGCAGCAGTGGAATCTGGTTCTTCTGTCTGGCAGTCCAGTTCTGAGGATTTATCTAGGTGCTTTACAGGTGATACTTCCCCATTGGGGGTTATGTCATTGTTTTGTTCCCTTTCCTCATTTTCCTTCATTTTTTTGTAATGAAAGCAGGGAATGCTACTAAGGGGAGGATCATGTTTCTGCAAATATAAAATAACACAGAAGGTATCAGTATCTCAAGGTCACCAAAAGCAAAACTCAAACTGAAAAGATGCAATTGAGATGGAAGTTAATTTTTCAGTCCAAGCTCTGGCTTCATTTTGGTCAGCAATTTCATTCTACTGCAGAGCTGAGCAGGGCCACTCCTGTGGTCTTGACACCGTGCAACACTGACACAAACCTTCAAAGTGTGTTGGTTGGTTTAGATCCCAGCTACATTCTGTTCAATTATATGCAAATACTACATGCTTTCATAAAATCCACTGAGTTTTCCTGGAGCATAAGGCCATGGCATTACATCCAGTTTCTGCAGATTCCCTGGGTTCATGACAGTCACATCCTTACTTCTGTAAATGTGGACCACGAGCCACAGCTCAGACTGGTTCATAGCTACAAATGAATGATCCATATATATTTCATGATAGAATAAAACCACCATTTTGTAGCCATAGTCTAGAAAAACAGAGGCACCAAAAAAGACCATCTCGTTCCCTGTAACTGCCCAAACAGAAAAACAAAGCACCTAAGAAAAATCTTAATAAATTTTCAGAAATAGAAGAGATTATTTTCCAAGGACCTTAATTTTAATACTGGACACAAATCTGCCAAAGTAGAAAAATATTCAACTGCCTGAGGAACATAAATAATTTTTAAATCTTAGTAAGTATGTAAGTAATTGACAGCTCTCACCCTTATGCTTCCTGTTCCCAAGAAATAAGGTCTAGACCAGGTAACAACTCTAGATTCTCTGTGTAGATATACAGGAATGCCCGAGTTATGGAATGTCATGATCCATCCATCTGGCAAAGGTTCTGTAGGAGGGCGGCCACGACCTTTAAAGCAAAGAATGGCTTTAAACTTGCACAGACTGCTTAAAAGAAGAATCCAGGTTTTTAGTCATTGCTTTTTCTGTCTCAAAGAATAAAATGGCACTGAAACAAGATTAAAAATTTTTGTAGAGAGATGTTTTGTTAACACACTACATCCTGAAAAATTACACATTCCATTATGTTCTCAACTGAAAGGCAATAGAAGCACTAATTTTTACATAGACTGATTTGTTTGTTTTATCAGTGAATGTTCTCATGAGTCTTCCTTATCTATTTATATCACAAGCACTACTATATTTACTGGAAATTTCATACTTTCTTTAGAATTTTCCAACTGAATTTTCCACTTGACACTCAGGAATAAATTTGCATTGAGACACCACCCGACCTGCAGACTCAAACAGCCAGCAAAGATTTCCTTTGTAAGCAAAGGTCTCACTCCTCTCTACAGCAGCAATCAGAGACCATTCATCTTTGCTGGAAGCTTCCTGGCAATCCTTTGTTAGTATACAATTTTGGAAGGAAGAACTGTTTGATTTCTTGTTTCAAAATATACTGAAGCTACACTGAAGTAAAATACTCCTCTAGAGTTCATTTTAATGCTAATTTGGAATACTTTCAGGTAAATTCTTCTGCATTCATTCACATTCTCAGCTCTTCTTTATCAATAGTTCTAACATTTACACAAAGAAATTACATAGTCATTACTTGTAACCTAGCATTGCATACACGGAGACTTCACAAGGAGCTATTTCAATAGCAGAAGTTATGTAACTGAAGCAGGAAAAAGTCCACAATGACCACAAAGTCCTCGGTTGGTTCATGATATTGGAGACAAAAAAGCCAGATCATCCTTGTTCACCTCCCTGCCACCGAGGTAAAATTCTTCATTATTTTTCACAAATCCACACACTAAAATGCATTCTTATTACGTAAAACAGATCAAAAGCAAAAATCAACTTCACGTTTTAGGAACATGAAAAATCCCATAGTGAGAAGCCTTCAAACAACAGAATTCTCCAACATATTAACAATTTCACAAGAACTGCTATCCCACACTTTGCCAGCTGATACACTTGTTCTACAGACAAAAAAGCCATATATACAAGAGTTATTTAATCAGCATTAACTTACTCTTCAGGACAGTTTTAATTTTGGTCATCATTGGCTGCACACTTGTTTCTCCATCAGACTGGTGATCACTTTCACCACCGTATTTCTCATTATCTAGTCTCCTTGTTTTGGGTGCTCGAAGACCCTCTTCCAGCAGAGCATCCACATCATTATCAAAGTCATCCTGAAAGAGACTTCATCAGACACCATCCTTCTGGGTCTACCAACCTCCCTTTTCCCTTGCAAAGAGAAAGTACACATTTTTGATATGCACTTCCATATAGAGACTAGAAATTTCCAATGATTCCAGTAAAAAGACTGAAAAATAAGAAAGTAAGTTTTTGTGAGAACTATTTTCATGCTAAAACAAGCTGCAGTTGTGTGAAAAGACTTTCAAATGCCATTTTTAAACAAAACTATAGAAGCTGCCACACAAACTTTTGAGTTTGACCAAAACACTTTACAGAAGTTTTCAGCCAAAGCTCTGACTCTGAAATTTTGCATTTTTGACTCACACATCTAGAAGAGAATGTTTCTTTGCATATTCTCTTCTAGCCACTTGGAAACCTCTTACCCACCAAAAACCTGTGGATTTGCTTACCTCATACGAGAAATTCAAGGTTTCTTCATCCACTTTATCTCTTTGAACGATTGCTTTAGATGTGAACCCTCCTCCTTCTTCATCTATTTCCATCAAATTGTCGGTAAAATCTTCTAGCTCATCCAGAACTGCATATTCCACTCTCTTTTCCTGATCAATATCATTTTCCTCATCCTTCTTGTCATCACTTTCACCCCCTATTCCTACAGCTTTACCATTACTACCACCAAAAGGACAAACATGCAAATCCCCATTGACATTATTAATACCAAACTCTGCATCTGCCTTATAATCCTGCTCAACTCCAGTGTACAGAACCTTTCTATCTTTGCTTTTGCAGCTTTCTGTAAAGCTAACACTAATCTTCACATCTTTCAGCAACTTAAGATCTGGGGTGAACTTTCGAACTGACGGTGCGTGACGAGCAGTTCTTGGGCTTTGGTCACTACTGTTGGGGTCTATGATAAGACGACTTTTGTAGCAGGCAGATCCCTTTGTGAGCAGCTGCGTTCTGCAGAGACTGTGCGTGTCCCCAGCAGGGGTATCTGACTGTCCATCACCACCAGAGCCAACGTCCATTACCTCTGCGTCACTGGACGTTTGCAGGGGAGGTGGTGGAGGCTGTTCGTTGGGCGGCAGAGGTGGGGGACAACTGTGATTCTCCACATTCATTTCTCTTGCAGGTTCTTTAGGGAGGGGTGGTACATTTTCATAGTTCTCCATTTTTAAAACTACTGTTTTTTTAAAAAACACAATGCTTTAATAAATGTTTATATCTATATTCCTAACATGCATAAGTCCATCAGGATTGGTTTATCATGCTCTATTCAATATGCAACACTGATGATTCAGTTAAGCTGACTACATTGTTCTTTTCATTAATGTAGACAGCTTTCAGAATCACTGTCTCAATTATTGGAAATCACAATGCATTCAGCTTAAATAGCTGAAGACTAAGACTGCATCTTCATTGGACAAGCAGGTCTCCTTTTCTTCTTTCAACCTACAAGAAGACAAAAAAAAATACTGTCACAGGAAAAAAAATGGAAATAGTATCCCAGGCAGAAGGAAAACATGTCATTCCTTCTGGTATAAATTTCAAGTAGAAGAATGACATTTTTTACACTGAAAAATACAGGATACCCAATATTATTTTGAATGAGGCTGAAATTCAATTGGTTTTACTGCTTGAGCTGTTCATCAGCACAAGAATTTGCTAACATGGTTTCCCTGTATTATGATTAGTTGACTATCTCAGCTTGATTAGTAGGCAGGGCATTAAGCATAACAGACTAAAACCCACGTTTTGGGGACATTCTCCCATAATTTGGCATTCAAGCCATACTTACCCATGCAGCAGAAAGGATAATTATCTTACAGCTTAAGACAATCTGCAAAACTGATAGGTTTTTAACAACTATGGCCTGTAAGACACATAGCTTTTCAAAGTTTAAATTATTAGGTACTTTGAAAATACCATTAAAAGTTTTAAGAGGAAATCTGATAATTTACTGAAACTTCAAAGAAAATTACTTTCTAGATAATCAGATATTAGACATCTGATCCTGTACTTTATACTATTAGGGAACTATTTGTTATGTCCAAGGAAATCAGGTCCAGATACACAGCACTGAAGCTCAAATTAATTTAGAAGCCAATGCTTTAGTTAATTTAACCCAGAAAAAATATTCAATTGCTCTAGGAAATTTTACAGCAGGTAGAGAGTGTGTGTTTAGGATGTGTTTATTTTTTACATTAGGTGGGTTCTTTCTACCGTGTCTATGATGACTTCAATGATACTTTTGTCATCTGTGCAGGACCATAAGCATCTGGGGAAAGGAAGCGTAATTTCTTACCTGCTTATTTTGGTTTCTCCAAGTCCCTCCATGCCAGCCCAAACTAGGCTTAAATCCTCCTACCAGGTAGGAATGAAGCAGTGTCAACTCTGTCCAAGACAGCTGGCTCAATCTGCTCTGTTCAAAGTATTCCCAGGTAGCAGAGAAACTCTACCCAAGTATTGTGGAAAAACAAGCTCCAAGTCCTTCACTGCTGTCTAACATTGAAGGCAACAAAGCAGAACGTCTGGGCTGTCATGAGGGACTTAATGAGAAACCAAATAGAATTCTCTCATGTATCTCTACGCCAGCCCAGGATGAACAAACCAACAGCAATATCCAAACACCAACTGGGGCAAGGCAGGAAGCTGGGAATCAGAAGTTACAATGGGATCAATTAAAAATTCAACAACATACAGAATCTACCTACCTGAAAGCTGAAAAAAAGCATAACATTCAAGAGAGCAAACTCTTATTTTAGTCATCTGGCAATAAAGCAAGTTTTGCTGGAGCAGCAGAATTCATATTTTGTGGGGGTTTTTTGATGTGAGGGATTTTTAAACACACTCAAAATTGTGACATATTCAACATGCTGAGCTTGACATTGTAGAATCGCTACAGAAAAAGTCTCCAATTTGGTAAGAGCTCTAAAATAATCCCATCTTCTCTGATACAAACTTACTATTTTTCAAATTGAAAAACAGCTCATTTACCAGTAAGACAAACAGTTCTATATATTCAAATCAATTTCATCCTACAAAATGAACATACAGTGACCCCAGCAGTGAGCAATTCCTTCTTCTTTCAGCAAGTTCTGAAACATCTAACATTTTACAGAACACCTCTAGAAATATATTTGTCTAATTACTCAGATTAAAAAAGAAAAAATGAATGACAAATTACTGAATTTCTTCACAGTACATCATTAATGCCATAATTGTTAATATCGAACAAAAGACTCAAAAAAGTCACAGTGTGAGTTCAGTAACTCCTGGAAACTAAATGCCTAAGTCACGTAGTTTTTCTGCCCTAAGAGTCTTCTAAAGACTCTTGAGAAGAACAAGAAAGTAATTCACACAGAAATGCAATAGTGAAATCAGCATTTGAGAATTTGAAAGAGTAATACCTTCCCATGTGTTCAAGGGGCTACCTGGTCCAAGTGGAAAGACTAACTTTGACAAGGCATAAGATACGACGGTGAATGCCATTTCCACATCCCTGATACACGTCCTGCTCCTAGACTAAAGCCTGTCTTAACATCACCGATGTCAAAACGTAAGAACTTAGTCTTGACCTGCCTAGATGTGGCAGTTCACCAATACAACACCCCTGCTTTTTGCAGGAAAGATATCTTGTTATTCTATTTCAAGCACTGTTAACAATTAAATTCCTGTTGTCTTTCCTTTCTTGTTGGCCTTGAAATGATGAATAGCTGAATACCAAATCACTGCCAGGGATTGTCGACTACTCAGTACACATACTGTGGCCAAGGAAAGTACTAGACCAAGATGAGCTTAAATGAGCTTTTCCACTTCTAGCCATAAACCTGCCACATCCCCAAGATAAGGTAACAGTCTGGTAGCTCTACAGTTACAGTGGGCTACAGTACCTTCCTACAAGCTACAAAAAGCCAGGGAGAAGCAGAATAACAGCTCCAATTCCCATCTACTTTCTTGCCAACTGACATTACAATATGCCCTTTATATCAGGGGCTGAGAAAAAAAATCCCACAACAAAACCAATACGGATTTTCCCTGAGCTATCAGGTATTTCAAAAGAAAGACAGAAGGGATGAAACTGAAAAGAATGAGTTAGATAAGCCTGTAGGTTACAAACACCCAGACAGACCTTAGATCAAGGCAACACAACTGGCACATACAAAACCAGGCTTAGCATACAAGGTCATTTTGTAACGTAAGTCAGTTTGCATATTGTCATCCTTCATTCAATTGTCCTGAAATAACAGATTTTATTCCCAAAGGCTCTACCAAGTTCCATCAGCAGTTTCCGTAAGGACTCCTTCCAAATATACAGAACACGACTGACAGCTGGCACCAGGCAGTACAGAACACCAAAGGCACTCTGCATGATCTGCTGAAAATATGAATGCACAGCTCATGTTCTGCAGATCACCAACACATGGAAATTTCATATTTTCAACTACTCATTCTTATTTTAGCAGATCATTTTTAAGAAGTTTCATATCACAAAGTAAATTCAGCAATACAGATACACAGGGGACTTCTAAATGTAACATAGCAAACTGCACAGGTCCCAGCAAATTCAAGTCTTGGCTTGGGTGTCTCACAGATGTCCTTTGAAGGCAGAAAGGAAAAAAAAAACAAACATATTTCTTTGTTTAATAAGTTCCACTGCCTATTCCCACAATCAAACAGGAGAGAGAGATGGGAGAGAAGTACACAGAGTAAAGGGTATCTTTTTTCAAGGCAAGAAAAACACAATCTTAAAATTCGCAACCAGCACTGCCTAAACTCAAAGAGCTGGCTTTACCTACAGCAGGCCAGCAGGCTAGAAATGAGTTTAATAAAGAACATATTTCCTTCACCAATACCTGCAGCTGCTATACAGAACAGCATACCATAGATTCTCTCCTCAAAAAGTCACTTCAAAAAGAAACTGGATTCCTGTCAGAAGATTTAGATGGTTTTGATTCATTGTATAAAATAGGAAACTAATTCTAAAAAAGGTGAAAATTGGAGCCTAGGAGGGAGGAAAAATATTCTTCCTTTCACATCATTCTTACTTGTAAAGAAAAAGAACAGACACAAGGAACAAAATTCCCTTCCCTTTCTCTAAGAATGCAAAGTAATCCTGATAATCAAAAGAAACCAAAAGGATCTGCCTGAAAGAAGTAGCACCCCAACTCCTCATCCAGAATTAAAAATAGGGACCCTTAATTTTAATTACCTTAAAAGAAGAGACTTCTCGACTCCTAAAAAAAATAAAGACTTAATTCCAAGACTTCTAACTCACAGCCTAAAGGACTGAAAAAGTGGAATGGGTTCACTCAATCCCAGTTTACAAGGGAGGGATGCCTGGATGTTGGGGGCCACGTCTGGGCAGGCAAACAAACTTTGCATACAAACCCAAAGCCTAGGGAAAATAAAAACAAAAGAACGGTTTCCAGCCAAAAGAAAGTGAAGAAAGTTGGGAGAATTAACCCTTCAAAGACTGAAGGAGATAATCTACTGTTAATAGAATACTCTTAAGAAGGATGTTGAGTTACAGACACACCACCTCAGCTAAAAACAAAGTTCCTGTGCGCCCGCACACACGTTGGTGCCTTTTCTTCCTAACTTCGCACAGGGGACACGCGCTCCTCTCGCCTGTACAAAGGGACAGGCCAGTGTGGATCGCCCCGTCCCCCAGACACACACACCGACAGCGGGACCCGGGGCAGGACCTGCCGGGCCGCGGCCCCCACACGGTGAGGGAACACAGACACGGCCTCTCCTTCCTTCCCTCCCTCGTTCCCACCATCCCGAGCGCCAGCCCGCGGCCGAGAGGGCACGGATGGGAAGCAGAAAAAAAAAAAAAATACCCCCTCCCTTCCCCTCAAGAAAAGCCCGAAACGAAACAAAACACAACCCCAGCTCTGAGGGCAGGACGGCCCGGCCCGGGCGGGGGAAGCGCCGCGCGGCGACACCCGCCGGGCAGGGCAGCGCCTTCCCGGGCAGTGCGGGGATGTGGGTGCTCGGGGAGAGGGTGCTCGGGGAGAGGGTGCTCCGGGCCCCGCGGCCGGGCCGGGCCGGGCGGGCAGCAGGAGCGCGGCGGGCCCGCAGGCGCCGCGGCCTGTGGGGCGGAGGGGCTGGTGTGCGCGCAGGCGAGCCCGCCCTGCCCGTCGCCCCGCGGCGGCCGCACCCACCTGAGCCATCCCCGGCGGTGCCGGTGCCGCCGCTCCCGTGCCGGGGCTGCGCGCGGGGCCGGGCGCGGCCGCCTCACGACCGCCAGCCCCCACTCCGCGCCGCCGCCACCGCCGCCATCTTTAAACGCCTGCTCCGGGCTCCGGCGGGCCCGGCGGGCGGGACCCCGCGCGCGGCCAGCCAATCGCGCTCGCGGGCTCCGCCGCCGCAGGTTTGAAATGCCGGCGCTCATTGGCTCGCCGCCGTGCCCGTTAGGGCGCTCCGCCAATAGGAAGGCAGGAGGTGCCCGCCCCGCAGGCCCGGCCATGGCGGGCCCTTTGTGTGGCGGGGGCGCCGAGCGCGGTGGGCGCTGCGGGCCGGGCCCTGCGAGCCGGGCCGGGCAGAGCCGCTTGGCACCCCGCAAAGTGCTGCTTTGTACCTCTGAGCCGCACACCTGAAGCACTCCTGCTTCAAGGTGGATTTACCGAAAAAGGAGACATCAAAGCAGAGCCGTTCTTCATGCC
The DNA here is from genome assembly GCA_035221455.1 of Xenops minutus. Classification (NCBI taxonomy): domain Eukaryota; kingdom Metazoa; phylum Chordata; class Aves; order Passeriformes; family Furnariidae; genus Xenops; species Xenops minutus. The sequence continues at coordinate 7,039,214 of JAWWEE010000034.1, read as the reverse complement.
GTGTGCACCAAGCAGTTCACAGAGCAAGCCCCACATCTGTCTGCGGTGTTTAGACACAATGCCAAAATAATTACAGAAAATCATACACAATTTATGTGAAATTACTTCTTAAGCGTTAATGAACATTTTCTGTTCTAGTTTGCTCTGTTACTTTATAATTTGCTTCCCCCCAAAAAAACATAAAGAGCTGTAGAGAGCTTTTATTGATAATTATAGGGTTGCCTCTTTTTTCCTACAGTTAGGCTGATTTGAAATCAACACCAGATAGAAAACACTGCCATAATGTACTGGTTCCATCCCAACACTATAATAGCATTTAACTGAGGAATGTTTTTGTTTGCTGACATGTCTCATTTCGGGACACAAGAATCTTTCTCTAATGTTTCACTCACGTCTTTGAGGTCTCCAAATCCTGCTATGAAAGATAACAGTAATATTTTAATAAAGTTTAAAACAGTGTTTTGAATCACATGTAATGACAGGGTGATAATTTAGGTATAATGTCACTACTGCATGAACACATAGTGATGAATGACCAAAATTGCTTCAAACCTTTGCAAGCTGCCCTGAAAAACTGAAAGCGGGTTCAACTAGAAGTGTTTTCTCATTTTAATTCCTCATAACAGGCTTCTGCACTCAAGCCATCATTTTAGTGATTTTTAAATTATGTCTGCTTTTATTAACGTTAAAACAAACCATTTCAGAACGTGTATTTAATAAACACCCACGGTTTGCAAAACAGCCACTTACATCACACTTGAGCTGTCAAAGCTGGGGAAAAAACCCTCGTGAGGAAGTGCAGAGTTCAATGATGTTGGCATTTATTGTGCCAGGTCACTTCTAGTTCCTAACACTGTGACACAGGATTGTCCCTCTTATATGAAAATACAAGTATTGTGACTCACATGCAGCCCATTTATGTGGCTGTATAACTGAATTATTGCACTAAGATCACTTCCTTCAGAAAACAGGTTAAATTTCTTATATGTACATAAACAGCCATGTTTCCCTTAGAAACACAATAGGCACACACAGAGATTTTTGCATAGTCAGAAAAATTAAAATGCCTGCAGTGCTTTGACAGTGAAATAATATCCAGAGTTAGTTTTCCATTTTGCATCTGTTTTCAGAGAATCATAATACTATGACTTAAAGCAAGGATGCAACAACTGATTCTTTGAGACACAGACAATACAGGGAAATATACTAACTTTTATGAACAAAAGAATAACAATCCATTAGCAAAACAATGTTTTCACCAAAACAATGCTCAAATCATGGTTAAATTTTTAACCCAGAAGGCCTATGTGACCTCTAGAGAATTAATAACAAGGTGCACCTTCACCTGAAAGTTTTCATCACCTGGACTTCTGATAAAAGACTTGTCAAACGTGCAAAAGAATCTTCCACCTTTGAATTAGAAGTGTACATGTCCACCTGCATGGTGCAATCAGGATTTACTGTAGTATCATGGAGAGTCTTTATTCTCAGCAAAAAAACAATTCCTCATGACAGGGAGATTTTCACACACAAAATACTGAAAGGCTGGAGAGAAACTACTGCTGTCAACACAAAATACAGAAATCAAGCCTCTAAAGAAACAACTAAGACCTTCCCAATAGTCAACAGGCTGCAGTCATTGGAATGAAAATTAGGTGGAGCCAGTGGCTTTTTCATATTCTTAGTTCCAATGTCAGTAACTGCAGCACATACTGTGCCATTCCAACAGCGAAAGGCGAGTTTTGCTCCGCCTGCATTACTTTTATTTCAGTAAAAGAAGTTGCACTGCATCTTTTTAAGTTTTTTTTGGCAGTGGCAAACTGACTTGCATTACATGTCTTTATGTTTCACTTTTTGCTGAAATCTGCTGTCCCTGACGAAATCTCTGTCAGTCCTCACCTCACAGCCGTGGAGAGACATCAAAAGGACCCCACGAGCAACCTCAGATCAATTCTCTAATATCAAAAGAGGTGGTTGACTGCTACAAAAAATAATCAAAGTAGACACATCCTTTGGCTCAATGGTACCACAGAATTACTAATCTTGCTCTTGCCATCCACAAAGATTCATCATAAACCAAACTGTGTTGTCTAGAGAAGCACATTTAACTTCTGATTTTCTTGATGGAAGAACATCAGCCAGCTGGTTCTCCAAAGTTTCAGACTGCTGGTAGCATTTTTCCCAGTAAGGCAGACATTTTTCTAAAGACAGTATTACTTAAAGTGGGTTATGGTGACTAAGAGGTCAAATAAAAAATAACAGCTTTACATCCAAATCTGGAATTTTATTAAAAAAGATGCCCATCTTTAAGTAACCAAGTGATTTTCACATTAGCAATTGGACTGCACAAGCCACTCAGAAGTAAAATTCTGTGCAATTGCCACTTGGACCTGTGTTGGTGCTATCCTACAATGACTAAGGCTTCCCTTGTTTGTTCTTGATGCAAAAAACAGACTTGTTCCTAGGGCTAAAAATCCTGCATTCCTAAATACACCCAATTTATCTATGGAGAGTATCAGAAAAAAAATTAAATAACATCCATGTGGGACAGAATATGTCTTCAATACTTTGCTTTCTATAGGCCCTTTCATCCACACAGTTTGGAGCCCTTTTCTGAAGTAGGCAATATTTATCTGTTACTTGTAAAGATAAACTGAGCCAGCCTTGTGGCTGCTTTCACATTATGCATCTCTACCAGTTAAACTAACCCTCCAAATCAATCTTAGTTACTTCACGAGAGCCACAGTAGTATTCTATTGACAATCACTTCAGACATTCTAGCTTCTCCTCAACCTCTATTGTGTGGTAATTTTTCTCATGAGTAATTATATATCATGATGCTTCTAATTCAAACCTGTGGTAAGAAAGCACACTTTGTTGTGCACACTTTGTGTGCACTACAGGCAAGAAGCTGCTGCTCCAATTCCTTAGCTTCGTCTACTCTGTACAATGCTGGCAGCACACAGACATGAATCTGGAGCATAATCTTTGGCTGTCAAACGTCCAGGTGTAGTTGCACTTATGTAAGCAAAACCATAAATGTCAGTACCTTTGTTTTCCCCAACAGAGGGCAAGTAAGTTATGGTTCTAAAGGCACAGTCGTGCTGGTAGGGTTGTTTTTTATGTGACTGCCATTCTGGGATTGCATTGCCAATCTAAACTCATGCATATTATACCAAGACAGAACTCAGACTTGACTGGCACAATATATTGCTGGAGAAAACAGAAACATTTGCAGCTGCCATACTGTGAGGATACTGATACATCACATCTATCACATGCTGCATCTACAGGTACAGCAGACCAACAGCAGCTGCAAAACAATTGGTGCCAAGTACTTGGTCTCCATGTGAGGTGCATTTTAGACAATTTTGCTTCAGGTTAAACCTGCTGGAGAACACTTTGTGCATTCCTCAAGCACTCCCTACCAGTTTTGATCCATATGGAACCTGCCTAGACCCTGTGACCTGAGGTTGCCGTGAAATGTGAACTAAGGCACAGTAACAGGAACTATCAGAACACCATGTAAGGGCACTATCAATCAAACCAAGGTGCTAATGCAGACCCATCTGTAACTGAAGGGACAGTTAATTCCTCTCTAAATGCCAGTCATTTCAGTGAGACCCGACAAGCAGGAGATGGATAATGCATCTGCAACCTTGTCTCTGTGGTTATTTAGGGTAGCTATTCACAGCAGAGCTCCTACAGGAAGAGAAATAACCGGCTTCTCATTCACCTTTTTCTTGAAAGAGTACATTCCTTTAACAGAGGCAAAAGCCTCAATCATCGAATACCAATTATGTTGTACCACAGGAAGAGACACTACTGGCTTCCCCTATTTTCCCGTTTATTATTTAATATATCTTCATTCATGTCTGAAAAGCGGTGTGGTTTTCTCCAGCAAACAGAAGAAATCGACGCGTTTACAGAGTGTGGTAAGTTCGAGGTGGGCTCTGTGCCTGTAAGGGTTGGTGTGCCAGGTGAGGTACCCATCGGACACACTCCCTGCAGCACCACAGGGAAGCCTGGAAGGCCCCCCAGTGCATTACCTGGCACTGTTCTCACAGCCCTCAAAGAGAACAAGGTCGTAAAACAGAACATCAATGTGTGTTCTCTGCTAAATAAAGTATGGCCTTCTCCTCCCCTTCTCCAACTTCTGATCTGGTTTTAGCTTTCATTTATTTTTCTCCATTTATCTTTCAAGTACAAAGACACAAAAATTTGATGTGAATCAGCAGAGAAATTGCTTTTTTACAATTCATGTTATGTATGATTTAAAGGGATTGTAATTTTGGGCTATCCTACTTAATATAAAAGTTTACATTAGTTATTATCTTTCTCCCTCATCTATGAGCCTAAGTTCAGTCCTTATGCCTTCTGTTTTAAAAGATGTGGTACATTTGAGCATGTTAATATAACACTGTTTTTTCCATTCAGTTTCTAAGTTCTTGATATAGGATGTTACAGATAAATTATTTATGTATATATTATATATTCAACATTTCTTCACTCCTTTCACCTTAACCTGCATTTCACAGCATGAGTCATACTGGTGGATTTTGTAATTCTCACACCTTATGCCTTTCCAGATGATTACAATACAGATTCTATTTTCACTGAGTCAAGACTATTTCCCAGGTCCTCCAAAGCCATCAACAAGACTTCTCTGCAGAAAATGAACCAGATGAAGAACATCAGCAATGTTCTATTACATGAATCTGAATGATATAAAACTAATTCCTAGTAGCTAATATTCCATATAAATAGGGATGCTTCCTGAGCCATAAAAGTGCATTAAGTTCTACAGGCCAAATTTAAAAATGTAAGATGCTTTAATTATTGCCTTATTGCTGTTTAGTATTTCACAGATTCATTTCAAAATTACTTTTTTTCCTTATGATATTATGAAAACAGCATTCCAAGGCTTATCAATACTTTTGTGTTTGTTTGAGGCCCAACTCATTCCCTACTCTGCTCAGGTGTATTTTATGGAGCTGCTAACAGGGAGATGAGACAATTCCACCTCCACTGCAGTGTCCAGAACATTTAAGGTAGTGTCAACTCAGTGTGACAAGAGTCTCAGGTCTGCTCAGGATCCTGACTTTTTCCACAGTGAGGATTCCTGCCCTTCAGCAGCATTTTTTGAGGCTCCACTCATCCCTAAAGAAGCATTAGTTTTGCTCATTCCTTTGTTTCAAATATTATCCAGTGTCTTACCTGGGTAAGACAACCATTCAACAGGAGAGAATTAAAAACCCCAACACACACAATACAACAGAAAAACCCCAGAAAAATACAGCACCCTTAAGAAGGAATTAAGTACCAGAAATGGATTTAACTTACAGCTCTTTTATTGCTAATACTCTATAAAAGACTTTACTTCATCTTATCATAAAGGCAAACAAACAAACGTCTGTGCAAAAATGCATAATCTATTAATGTCGACAAAGACTGGTCACCAGATTGACTTTATTCTGATTCTAGTTTTGAACACACATGTAAACAACAATTATGACACAATTTTAAGCAAAAAAAAACATAATTGAGTTTTTACAGATATTTCAAAATTTCTTCCACTACCATTCCAACAACAGAGAAAAAGTCAGGAAAGAAAAATCTCTTGCAAATTTGATTTTGAAGAGATGATATGTATAAGCAAACTTAGTAAAATGCCATGAAATGTTTCTTATATACATTTTTTTCCTTTATATGCTTTAAAACTTATATTTAAAATTCCCTTTTATTATTAAAAATACTTTTACAAAAATAAAACACTTTCTTTGTTAACTTTATTTTTCTTCCAGTGGATTCATTGCAACAATTCTTTGCACAGAGTAGATTATGCACTTCACCAATAGCTGATCATTTCTATGGACAAGCACCACTTGCTGATACCTGCACTGCAGTCCTGATCCTGTTCCCACTGAAGCCAATAACAAAACTCTCACATGCTCACTCTATTAACTATTCTGACATGATAAAAAATAACATTGAAGGTTTGTGCTCTTTATTCTTTAACTGTCAGAAAAAAATCCCAGAATTAGAATTTTGATTCAAGTAAAGCAAAATACATGATAATAATCTGTTTTTACAGCTAAGTTCTGACTTGTCTTTTTCTTTTTGCTTTCATGTAAAAGGTAAGAATAAATTTTCATTATTATAGGACTGCTATAAAAATTAAGGTTTATAAATGCTTTTAGCAAGAAATCACATGCAAGCATTTTGCTTGCCTTTAAGATAACATTTTCAAAGAGAATGTCTTGTTCAAATATGGTGATTTTTTTAAGACATAAAAAAGTTTGCTATGCAAACTCTCAGTAAGAGCAAGCCATTGAGGCATTTTTAAATGTGCATTTGTCAAACTCAAATTTAAGACAGCTACAGCTACTTTGCATCTAAAAATAACATTTTTATTCATACAAATGTATGGTCTGAACAGTCATCAAAAAATAAAAAAGGGCTAATCATTTCCTGCAGCTCAGGACAGTCTGGAAGGCTCCGAGTTGGAGACCACATACAACCCAACACAACTATTGATCGTCTTGCAATCAAGGTGGGCAAAAAGTCACTTACATAGTACTGAATCCACAGGCTGTGACCAGTCATGTGAGCAGTCCTGGTATCTACTGAAATACACAAGTATAAAGGAAAGAACTGACTAAAGGCTGCTTGAGCCTCTCCTGGCAATTAAAAGTCTGGGAATGGCCTTTCAGCACTTCACCTCAGTGGCAAGTCTCATTTACTGCTGCCTCCACACACACAAGAATCCAGCACACAGAGTACAGCAGCACAGCTGCACATCTTTGAAAAAAGCAGCTTGCTCAGAATTTTCATCAGGAATCTGACTACTTTGTAATAATTAATTAAAATGGGAGGCTTGTGAAAAGAATACAGCCAGCATATCTAGAGGGGAAAAAATAGCAGTGTTCCACCACTAACTTAATATTCAGTATTCAAAATAAGTCAAAACAAGACATCAATAGCAGCAAAATAACTTACGGTTTCCAAACATCCTGATATTAGCTAGAATCTTCTATTACCTGCACTAGCACTGAATAATTGAAAAAAACATGCATTTAAATAGCTTTTTAATTCACAGGTGTTAGAACATAGGAAGTACATCATAATACCCAACTTTTTCAGCAATATAAGAGAGCAATAATGTCACCTTACAATAAATAGCTATTTTTACTAAAAATCTATTATCAATCACTCCAGGCTTTAAAATATTATGCCAATAAAGAAATTAAGCCAAAATTGCATATGTACAAAACAACTGATATATGTAAACCTCATATTACCTTACTTGCCTGCTGGGGAAGAAAATATCAAGACCAATATTGCTAACTAGACTATCAGGAAACAAGATGGCACAACACAAATAATTTTATTCTGGTCAAAGGTAAGCAACTCTGCTCCCATGATTCTTTCAGTGAAAGTGAACAGAGACTGAATTAAATTTCTGCTCTCAGACAAAGTTTTAGAAATAAGATATACTGCTGTACTATCTATAGGAAAACAAATGTAAAGAATCCCCCTGCTCTGCCCTCCCAGGGCAGAACATTGCACTATGGCACTGCTGAAAAGCTGAAATATGACTAAAGCACTTAATGCTACCAGGATAACATACATTCATTTAATGAACACTGGCATCAGCTGTACAATCTTAACAGCACATGTTGAAGGAAAAGCAAAGTTTGGTAAAACCTTCATATGTAACAATAAAAGCAGCAAATATTTTCCCCTCATCAGAATTGAAAACAAGTTTAAGTCTACTTAAAAAAATCTTTAAAATACTTCACCACACCCAGAAAAAAAAGCAATGACTTTGTTCTGGACAAAGATGGCTTTGCCCTGAAGGCAGGGTGATATTAAAAAAAATATTTCTGATTGTAAGTTGCTACTTAATGTAAAACCAGTTTTTTCATCTGTTTTTATCCAAAGCATTTGTGAGCCTGATAGAGGTATGCTACCAGTTTGCTTTCCTTGCTATTTTTAGCTTGTGGAGGCTGGCACAAAACATTTACTAGAGCTTAATGGCTTGTTCTCTCATTGCTATTATTACAGACCATTCATGTGGAAAGTTGTTAACTGTGCAGTTTGAATTCATAGGTGCTTGTTTTCCACTGGTTGACATCGGCATTGATCATGTTGCGCTCGGTGAAAGTCACCTGTCCCTCGGAATCGATAAGCACCACGGTGTTCGTCCTGCAACCACACATGGGGACAGGGTTAAGCCTTGGCTCCACTGGATCCATTTGCAGGGTGTCACCCTCATTCCCAAGTGTTTTAACTCTGTTTGTTTTTCCTTTCCTGACCACATCATCATCACCTTAGCAGGGCAAAAATCGTCCTGGCAAGTTCAAATGGGCATTTTCAGGCCATTCTTAGTCACTCCACTGCTTTGATTCCCTGCTGCATGTGCAGTAGCTGACACACAAGGCTGCTCATTGCACAGTCAAACTTGGTGCAAAGTTCTCCACTCAGAAAGCAGTTAAAACTAAGTTTCTCTTCACAGCCTACATGCACCCTGAAGGGTTATTCCTATTAATAGTACTCTCTTCATTCCTCTCCTTCATATCAGTTGTCCACTGAGATTTAAACATTGTTAATTATTATCACAGCACACTGATAGATGAACACAGAAGAAGTTTTCTCTCTCTAGGAACCCTCCAAAGAGGAAATCTGTGTTCATGAAAAGCAGGTTCCAGTCATGCATCTGTGCCACTTTGCCTTGTGTAAGCTGTCATGTCTCCATGGACAGGGCAGTACTGTGTCACAGAGGGATGACAGGCAGTAGGAATATTCTACCATCCTGATGGGGTGGCCTTCCACAAGTCACTCCACAGTTGTTCACTCACATAAAAAAGTGCTTAATTTCCTCAGGAGAATGTCGTGAGGCCCAGTTAACAATCTCTTTTCACTAAAGCCTGTTGCTAAGGGAAAGATAAGTGTGAGCATACAATTATAGCAGTAGGGAAGACTTGAAATATAGTGCTAATTCACCAGTACAAGGCCGGTATTTCTACCAAGTTATCCCTGTTTCTTTTGAAATAGCTGGATTCCAATCTTTGAAGCAAGAGGAGGAAGAAGCTTTTTTACCATGTTAAGTCTTCATTATCCTATATTTAAAATGTTTTTCTAATACATTGTATGGAAACCACTGCAAAAATTGAGTATCTCTCAGAATACCAACTCAAAATGCTTACAGCAGCAAGCACTGTCTGCTTATCAACTCACATCTCTACAGTGGAAATACTATGGCTATACCTTACTAAATTATACTAGATTAAGATATCAAACAAAAAAATAAACTGATCACTATAGAATTACAACTTATAGTAGTGTAGTTTTGATTTGAGCTATGCTTTGATCCAGTACACATCTGTTTCTGGCTATTAATTTTTTTACCTTGTTCCATAACCTGGGCAACGAACACATACAGCTGCATACTTGTTCAATATAGGACGTATGTATTCCTTCCCTTGGTCTTCAATTGCAGGGTCTGGTAATTGACTGAAAAAAGTAGTAAAGTAGTTTAATTTTTTTTTTTAAATTCTCCAATATTAACACATTCATCCCTCTTAAACTGGAAGGAGTTGTGGGATATCCCTGATATCACAGTCAAAGGCAGGGCTGAAGCAGAAGAGAGGAGAAAGGACAAAAACCCCTGTACCCATCAGGAGAGAAGGGAATTCTATGTAACATGCAAACACAAAGTGATCATAAAGTGAGATGAAATAGGATATTTTAAGAAACTTCAAAGCCTGTGCCTATCCATGCGCTCATATTTATTATGAAAAGATCATTTAATCTTGAAGTGTGATTTCGAAAGATTACGGACTTAGTTTTAAATATTGCTTTTTGTAAGGAAATATTTCCATTTTATAGTCAGATGGTTTAAGATGAGATAATAAGGAATTACTGAACATTAAGGGAAGATCATTTGAACTATATTGTATCTTACACTTTTGTCTTTTTACTAGGAAAAGGTGTAAAGTATGAGAATGATGATCTTGAAGGTCCTTTCCAACCCAAACCATGCTATGATTCTATGTAAATAAGTGCTTTTTCTGTGTGCAGTAACAAACTGAACCTTACCTAAGCCTCCAAAAAGCTTGCAGCAAGCAACTTACACATCCCTAGTTCTGCACTCATTGCCCTTACTAAGAGAAATGCAATCTTTAAAAGAACAGGGCTTAGAGAAACCAAGGTACAGTTAATGAGCACTAAGACTGCAGTAGTAAAGTTTACTGCGTCTCCTGCTTAAAAATCAATACTATTGAAAGTCAGACTGTGGAGAAAAAGAACGTTACTATTGCCCTTCACTACCCAGCTTTAGTCAATTAGCATAAGGCTAAAGCTTTTTTTTCCTGGCAAAACAATTTCTATATGCAATTTCTGAATGGGTCATATTGTATTTTCAGTAAACTCCAGCTATCATGTTCTTACGGCTCTTGATTATTCATCACTGTAAGAAGCTCCTTGACCAAGTCTTCTTTGGTAAGTTCTTGACTTCTCTTGACAACTTCTGTGAAAAGCTGCTTCCCATATTGAAGCTTCTTCCATGGTGTATCCAACAAAGAATTACTCAATCCATATATTCCTACATACACACAAAAGTCAATTTAATTGGAAAGTGCATTCTGGTGATTTGAGTTGTCATTACAGATTTCAAACATTTGAATAAAATGTAAGTGGTTCCCCAGCTAATCTTTACCTGCAGGTATGCCATAAACACACTTCCTGGGTAAGGGACTTAGGGTCAAACCCTTTGAAAATTCTATTCCTCGAGACACATTTCAGCCATAGTTACCAAAGGAGCATCCCACTAATTGCAGTGCATGTGGGTACACTGACATGGATAGAACTTTTACTGAACTATTGATTCTATACTGAAATTTATTAGTAAATACTTAAATGAATTCAAGGACATTTAGTAATATTTTTTTTAAAGAATGCAAAGAAACAGTTAGTGAAGACAATGCTTAAATAGCTAAGCTACTAGAACAATACACAGCTACGTAAGAAAAGGTAATATTCAGACCTTTCTGAAGAAAACCTACCAGCATTTAGGAAAACAGGGTCTGGTTCTCCTTTGTTTCCATAGTAGCAAATTACATCTCCTTTGGTGGTACTGAAAAATATAAATAAGAATTTCTCCTTGAAAAGCCATCAGCTTCTATATTTGATTACGCTCTAATTTCATGCAATCTTCGAACACAGTAAGATGTTTCTCCCACTGTTACTCCTATGGTTCCAGACATTAATTGATGAGTTTTATTACTCTGCTCCTCTCAAAACACTGTATTAGCTGCACGACTATCACAGAGTACCATTACAATTTTTAAACATAACTGCAATAGAATTTAGGAAAAGCCCAGAACTTCTGGGCCTGGCATGGAAAGTAGCCAGGCTTAATGACAAAAATCTGTATGGCTTTGGATAACTGGAGATTTAGTTACCTGGGAGAAGGGGAGGAACTGTCCATCACAGCAAGCAACTTTTGCCCATCACATCTTTTTAATCCCTCCTGCCTTCTAAAATGCTGACTACTGTGGGCCATTTTAGCTGGCAGAAGGAAACTGGAGACCCACATAGAGCAATGCCCTAGGACACAGATGGGTCCTTCCAGTGACAGACGTGCATTTTCAGGCTGTTTTCAGCTAGCTATGGCTCCTGTTTGTAAGCTCTCTCTCCCTGCAGGCACTGGTTCCAGCTCTCCTGTGCACAGAGCACAGCGAGGATCTTGCACAACATTCAAAGGCAGGTTCCACCACTGCAAACAGCTCTCATGTGACAGAGATGGTATCAGCATATCCAAACAGCAGAGAACTAAGCAGTCATCCTGATATTGACACCACAAACACCAAACCAACTGATAAAGAAAAAAAATAAAGTCATCAATAAGGCTTGTGGGAAATGGATTGCCATTAGATGGCTCACTCTCAACATCCCTCAATCCCATCATCTGACAGGGAATAATGATGCCTCAGATTGCTACCAGTTTGTGGGGTTTGGCTCTTTTATTTGCCAGAATACAGCAATGAGATCTTCTAATTATCTATTTCCCCCTAGTGATTTACTTGTTCACAATTGAAGAGAGTATTATTCTAGTTACCAAAAAACACATTCTGACCACTATTCAGGTTTTAATTTGTCTCCCAAGTTCCAGCTCCTTAGGCAGCAGATAGGCTTTTTGAATTAGAGAAAAAACCCCTACAAACAAAACCTGGAGTTACGACTGAATTTGGATTAAGCAGCATAAAAAATAATAGAGTAGAAAAACCATTTCCAGCTCCTCATTTTTTCCTAAGATAAAAGGAAATATCTCTGCCCTGATAAGACACAGAGTATATAGAATGCAATCTCATTAATGATATACTGGAACTTAAATTGCTCTGCATAACTCAGAATCTGCTACTCAAATCTTAATAACAACCAAAACAGTCCTGATTTAGCTGTTTATATTTTTCTTGAAAAGCCATTCTGCAAGACATTCTACAGCATCCTTTGCAAGACAGCCAAATGAAGAAGGACATATTAACTTATTAATTATACAACTCAGAAGAGTCAAGGAGAGGAATAAAAACCCCATAAAGCAAAAATAGAACTGCCTTTGTCTGTGCACTACTCTTCCTCCTCCCAAATCCATGACACTTTTCTTATGTCTTACAGAGAGACGTCCAAGTTTTTCAGCATAGGTAAAAGATGGTAATTATAGGTGGTATTTGTGTTAAGTATCATATAAGAAGTCTTCAGTTATTCAACTTAAAATTTATCCACTGTTAAAACAAATCTGCTACTTTCTGAACTTTTCTCTAGTGGCTTAAAAAACATTTATTTTCCTTATCTTTGTTTTTCTTCTCCTCAACCTTAGTGTTGATCTCAAGACTTACTGACCACCACTTACTCTGCAGACAAGTGCCCACATTAGAACTGTGACCACTCACGTGCTCTAGTTACAGCAGGGCTGGATATGGATCCTCCTTTCCTGTTCTGGCTCTAATTCTTAAGCACTGAAGATTTTGACTAGTCTCTAGTTTTCATGTGAATGCATTACTCGTGATATTCCTGTGCATCAACAAAAATAACAACACAAAAGCATGTTGGTGAATTTGTTTCTTTACCCCAACTGGAGTATTTGCATTGGGAATAACTTGATAGTCCATAATAAAAGCAGCTGAAACAAAATAGAAGGTAAACACAACATGTGACCTGAATTTTCTTTCCTTCATCTCTTGAGATACAAATCTCTGCCCCACTACCACAGATTAATTGGTGTATGTGACCCATTTACAGAATCTATTAAGAGTTGCATTTTCTTAATCAGAGACAAAAGGGGTTTTTAAACTATTATTCTTCAACACAATAAAGCAGAGAAATATAGCCTTTCAATGAATATGAGAAAATGCTGCTGAAAAGTTCAGGTGGAAGAAAAAATATTCTATTAGCAGTAACCTGAAACTATTATACTGGTGCATTAACTACTCTCTTTTCAAATCATTGAACCTGCACCTGCTGTAAAAGGTCTAGGAAGAGAAAAGTTCAGAGCAATTTTCATCACCTGAGGGCTCAAAAAACTGTGTTACATGGAAAGGCAGACAAATGGCCCAAGCAGGCCCTTGAACACAGCTGTCCAAGTCCTGTCACAGATGTGACTGCATGCTGAGTAAGTAGGCACTACTGGCTCCCTTTAGCAATGGCTTTTTATGTGAAAGAGTATTATCAGCCAGCATCTGTTCTGAGATTTTTGTGACTGACAAATTCAGTAACGAGATCCCCTGGAGTTTAACAAAAAGATGGGGAATACATACAAATTGCAGGGTCACTAATTCAGGACATCTGTATCTTATTGTTTCCACATTCCCCCAGATGTATGTTTTCACTTACCTCCACTGCAACACTGCTGCTGTCTTCTGTCAAAAGAAGACTGAAGCCTCCCAAGAGACTTCTGAAATGGGGATACTTTCAAAATTTAGCTCACTGTGCCAGTCAGGTACTCTCCCTTTTGTCATTTGGCTCTGCCTATTCCCTTCCTACAGTTTACAGATACTCAGTACTGAACATCAAGGCAGAAGCCAAAATGAAAACAAATCACTGCAAGCTTGATCACAGCAACAGCCTCAAAACCCTGGCCTGTACTCAGATTCTCTTTCCTCCGAGCTTTACAAGTATAGATACCAATTTCACTGGAGAAGTAATAAAGGCATAATTAAAGTGATGACAATAGGGCCCAGTAGACTTATTTTTAAATCCCAGCCATAGCTGACAGCAGAAAGAAACTAAAACTGCATAAAAATTATGCTCTTAGATACATCATTCTGTCAAAAAAATATAAGCAATAATAAATGTTCCGGGAAATATTCTAGGCAGCATAAATCTCAGTAGTAACAGAAGCTTCACAGCAACACGAAAGCTATGCAGAGTTTGCCATAATCACTTCTTAATGCTGATGAAACATAACCAATGTCCTTCTGCTCCCCTGCCCTGCTTCAACTTCAAGGTGCCTTCAAGTCCTGTTCAACAAAAACACAGACGGAAAGGAAAAGAAAGAAGTAGTGAGGCAGTAAAAGCTCCACAGAGTGTGGTTATCACCAAGTGATCACTCCCCTGGGCACTGAGCTCTCTCTGCTAACAGGAGGGATATTTTACAGACAAGGACATTGGATTGTTTTATGAATAATGTGTGCATGTATTTTTTGTGCAAGGACAAAAGATGAAATTGGCAGCTTGAAATGCTGAACAGAAGTTTCAGCTAAGTAGGACAGTTCACAGATTAATTTTCTTTTCTCCAATGTTCATGAGCTAATCAGAAAACTTTTTCTGTTCTGAAGCTAAAAACAAGCAAACACCAAATCACTAACTCTACAGCCCAAACATAGACCACCTATCATCAAATAAAATGGTGAAAAGAATTGTGTCAGGTATTCACAGCATACAAAGTCTGCTTTAAAGCACTACTCTGATTTTGTTGTCAGGGCCTAAACATATCTTTGGTGTTGTCTTTATACTTTGGGCCAGGCAGATGCTGACATCAGAGGAGAGGAATAAAAAAGTTTTTCAGAAGCTTCTTTTCTTCTTTTGACTGTCCATCTGGACATGAAAATGACCACTGGAAATGACCGAAGATCTATGCAAAAATATTTCAGAACCCAGAGAAGCACCTGGACACCTGATTTTCAAGAATGAGCCACAAGAAGCAAGACAGGTGTAGTCTGCAAAAGGTGCTATTATATTAGGAGTGACAATGCACGAGGAGAAATGTCAATGAGCTCACAGAGCAATCATGATGACTTGACCATCCACATTCTTTCCACAGCAGCAGCACTCTGACCCTCTCTCACTGATCACGGGGAAGGCTCCTAAATCTAATCTCTGGAGTGCAGTCAAATCCTTCCCACACAGCCACACTGAATAAACAGCCCACAGGTGATAGAAGAGTTTACTATTTTCCCTGGAGGGATTGCAAACTGCCTGTGACAGGGGAGAGCAGAAAAGCTTACCTGAAAGGCATTTCTCTGCAATCCCCTCCAGCTGACTTGTTTTGTAAGGGACGATTTGTCTATTCCTCCTGGAGAAAGTGATTCACTCCTGTTACACAGGGATCTTATTGCACATAAACTATATGGGCTCTAAGTGACAACCTGTCAGAGACTCTAAACTTGCTGGGAGAGTGACAAGAAGCTGCCAATTCCATTTGTCCTTCAGGGAAGTCTGTATTACACACTTGGCAGTAAGAACATAAGTGAGATGCTGCCGCAACAGCCCTGACAGAAGTTTGAGGTGCCCATGAAAGTCCAAGTAACTGCAACAACTAGATTTGTTGGACATAAATACAGGTTTCCCCAGGACAGAAATGATGTCCTGATCATCAACAAAAGCAGCTCTTTGACTTCAGATACTACCACAAATGGAGAAGGAAGGAAAACTGCTACACATATTAAGCAGAGATTTACTTAGAGACCACTCCAGTTTCTGCAATCTACTGATAGTCACAATTGGAGGAGTGGCAACACTGCTTTCCTAGAAGCTAATTTTGCAGCTGCACAGGATTCCAAATAGACACTGTTTGCTGTATGCTATATATTCAACATAAAAGTATGTTTAGCATAATTGGATAAATATTCATGACCAAGATGATAAACTGAAAAATTAGAAAAATGAAAGTACTAAGTCGTCTTTAAAAAAGGAATCAATGGCATTTAAATTGACGTCAAGAGATGCCACAGAGCAAATAGATTATTACACTAAGTGCCAAAACCCATGCATGTTGAAAATAAGAGTCACAACAAGGTGTGGAAATAAACAGTAAAATTTTACAACTTGTATATTTGTTTCCAGCTCTCCTTCTCACATCACTGCACGTGTGTCTAACCTGTCATCATAATAATACCGACAGAAGGTAAAAATTTCTTTTTCTGAAATGTGTACCTGAAAACTCAAACACTATAAATCTCTCTAAATGTGCTCCTTACAGTCAGCAATATCATGTGCTCGGATACACCCCTCCCCACTAGAGCTTCATTTAAATTTTCAATTTGAGTTTCCTCTCCATCTCACACACTTTAACAGAGCCAATCACTATTTGTTACACAATGGAAGAACATGTTAAGAATAGTCTTCAATCTTTATTTTGAAACAGTAACATGGCCCAACAAAATAGCTTCAACTACAATAACATTTTCTATGTACATAGAGAAGTAGCTTTCATTCTTATACTATATTTCTCTCAGGAGTAATTCTCATTTTCTAAAATGACAAGTTTACAAATCTTACCGAAATTGCTCTGCATCATTAGCTTGGCAAGAATTTCATTTCATCAGAGTATCCAAGGCTAAGGACATGTCAAAACTGAGAAATTAATCAACACACACAGTTTTCAGAGTGATACTTAGCGAGGAATTACGATCTGTATCACCATGGAGAGACTATTCAATTGAACACACAATTCCCTATTGGCCCAGCATGGAGGAATAAACAAACAAAGCCAACACAGAAATGACTGCCTTAAATAACATCCATCAAATCTACTTTAATATTCACTTGCAGGAAAGTGGGAGAGTGGGGAAGAACTGACTGGTAGGTCTGAACGACCAGCTAAAGGCAGTCTAATGCAGAAAGTGAAAAATGTAAACACAGGGCCAGTGAGTGAAAGGGTGCTAGAAATTATTTCCACTCCAAATAGTTACACTCTGACCTGCTCTAAGTGTATGTGACTTCCCAGAAGCAGGCAGAGAGGCTGAGTGGGAGAAGGCCCTGCACCATCAGGTTGTCTAATAAGATTAATGCCTCTGCAAAAAGGGTGCCAGAGCAGTAGTGAGCTCTAGGCAATTTGTATGTGCCTGTGGTCATGCAGGCTGGATCCACCTGGGAACTGACACACGGCCTGGAGATGGCCTAGCCCTGGGTTTCCATTCTTCTCAATCAGGCATAATGCAGAAAACACTCAGCATATGTACTCGTGATTTGACACACGTGCACATGCAGTGGAAAGGACTGTCCCACCCACACTGACTATAATCAAGGACCCAACTTCAGCTACAGAAACTTTAAGTCAATGTATTTGTCTTGTGCTGATTTTTAAACTCTCAGGAAAGATTAATAACACAGCCACTCTGACAGGAATGATAGCTTGAAAGCTTTCAGCTACTTTAATCCTGCCACAGCATCTTTCAGAGAAAAAAGGTGTGTGAGAATTATGGAGCCAAGGTTTTGTTTTCCCAGAACACAAGCCACAGAACCCTCAGGGTAAAGACTGGCTATGGCCCATCAGGGAGTCACAAGAAGTTCTGTGAGAAGCAATGATTAGAATACAAGTTAGTCCACCAGTGTTTGAAAGATAAAAAATTAACACAGGAAATGATGACTACAGTAACATTAGGACCTTACATGCCAATTAGCAAAAAACATGAGCTCTAACTTTAGTTGGTGACAGGCTTCTGTATTGTTACACTTCTGTGCTAGGATGTGTATGTACAACACTGCTCCCTTTGACATTTGAACTGTGGTGATTCATGGACTTACTTCAAGTCAGCTGCTAACAAATTAAATCCATTGTAAAGATGTCCCTCTACTGAAACTTTCTTCAGGTAAGAGTAGCTGTCCAGATCTGCAGTCAAGAAGTTTGTTACAAGAGCACCTGAGAAAGAGAAGTACATAGAGCAACTATGTGTGAGCTCACTATTCTCACAGGTCTGGTAAAAAACACAGCAAGATACAAGATTCCTGTTGCCAACAGGCTCTAGCAGTGGGGAAAAAAACCCCAAATCAAACCAAGCGGCCTTTACAAGTCTTATGTGGCTGTACCATGCTCATATTAAGAGCTTGCCTTTTACTCTGAAGAACTCAGTCAAAATCTCTTGGTCAAAATGCTACAGAATTCGTATTACTAACTGCTCTAAACTGGATGTGCCTTTCTTCTCCTCCCATCTTACAAATTCTTTCTTGTCTTGCTTCATTTCCCTGATATATGACCCTAAAATGAAATACAAATGCCATGGTTCATTTCTTTTCTCTGTCTAACGTCTTTTGTCATTACAATATATTCCCAATGCAGCAGCTTATGACAGTTACAAACAGACCTATTTTTACTTTTAAAAAACCCACAGATGTGCTCTTTTGAACATCCTCTTTAAAAGAGGGTTTTTCCTATTATTTCTGCTCCTCTGATCTGGGGGAAGATGAGACTGTAATAATCTTTTAGGCTACTCCAGCATAACTCAAGTTGTATTGATTCCCTGACATAGGGATTTGAACATGAACATTTTAAAAAGTCTACTGTAATCTAAATCTAGCTCAATGCTTGGCTAGTTGTTCTGCCTGTTGATTAGAATTATTTCCAAGAGGAGACAGTTGGTACTGCATTTCTTGTCTGAATGTAACTTCAGGGTCTAGGCACTACATTTTATTTTACTTTTGTTTGATCAGAAAATCATTATCCAAGTCAACTTTCTCGCACAGGAACTCAAACTCATCAGTTCACAAATTCCATTTACAGCACATAAACATTCTATTTGCCCATAAAGTTGTGTTAAGAAAATTAATACTGCAATGATCATTATTTTACTGGAATAACAGGGCTTGTTAGTTCATTCTCTCTTTTTTCCCCCCTTCTATTTCAAGTCTTCCATACCTCTTCCTTTTGCATTTTTATCAATCTTTGGCTGCATATAGTTTGTCAGGGCTGCCATCTTGCCTTTCTTACTGATTCCCAGCCATGTCCCACCTTCTTTTCCTTCCTCCATATCCAGACCTAACGGAATAAGTAAGAGTTAGGTTATTAAATTTGTTTTTAAAAAAATCTCAAGCTTAGATCAGAATTTCTTAATGCAAACATTGAGTTTTCATCAGGCTGGTTAAAATTCAGTAGCTACAAGCCTGTCTTTCTGGGTAAGTGACACAAGCCCAACTAAATAACCCACCCTCCAATTCTCCACTGTCAAGTATTTTCAAGTGACTGCAATAACAGATGAGAGACAGTAAGAAAATTAAAGGTAAAGGCAAAATGAAAAGCTTTGCCTATGTTCTAAAATACATATGAAGCCTTAAGAAGGTTCAGAATGCTTGTTACCTCAAAAGCAAATCCCAGTAAATTAATGTTATATGCAAGTTTAAATTGAGAAGTAAACAGAAAAATTTGGAGTAAACTGGGTAACTGCTAAACATCTTGGACTCTGGTTACAGTAATGTAGAGCTGGGAGGGGAGCCCGTGAGAGTGAAGTCCACAACATTATTAACTCAAAGGCACGGGATCTCAAATTCATGGAATTTCCACAAAATATACTTCCCAGATGGAGAATATACCAGTTCCTTATGCCAAACATGGACAGAGCTGACAAGGGTATGTAAGACAAAGATTCAGGGCCCTTCAGTCTTCAGAATAGCTTTTTGTGCATTTGTTTTAAACTACCACACAGCAGGAGAAGCAGCATCCAGAAGGTCTGGCATGGGACAGAAACACTGGGCAGGACTTCAGATGTAAGGGAGTCTGTACAGTGGGAGTAATTTATCCTCACAGACCTCGTCAATGGCAATCATACACAGCATCAACAAAGAATATTTGCAAAGTCAAAATCTTACATTTAAACAATGCTTTGTCTTCCAGAGCTTCATTTCTTTTTCTGAGAACAGGCAGAAGTATTGATTATACTTAAAAATTACTACAGATAGATTCCCTGCAAAGGAGAGCCAGACAGCTGAGGGACTATACTATCAGTTCAGCAACATGGAGACACAAAAGCTAATAAACTGATGGATCAATAACTGAAATGATTCTGTAGCATACAATTTACTAATCAATAAGAAATCAGAAAGTTTTCATGTTTTTGAGGCTTTGTTGAATGATTAAGTCATGATTACAGACCCTGAGTCTGTGGAATAACTAATTCCACCTATTTTAAGAAGTGTTTCAGTGTATCTGACAAAGCTACAGTAATCATTTGCCTCAGAAGTATAAGGAAGAAGCAAATTTCTTATTAGAAAGGCAACACCACCCTAGTAACAAAAAACTCCAGTCCATGATTCCTTTATAAATTACAGAAAAACAGCAAGACAGACGTACCACTAAGGATCTCACTGCTGCTGTCCCAAAATTCCGCCGATTTGGATGGTCTGTGGTAGAATTCATCTCTATTAGCTGCTAGAATAAGCCTGCAGAAGACAAGAGGAAAAATACACTATTACTTACAAATTGGAACTTCATAGTACAGGCAGGAACAGAATCCAATTTTTGCCACAGCATTAGGTCATTTTAAGCATGAAACCATCCTTTATCCTCTCATCTCACCTTTATCACTCAGTATAAAGGCTGACTGACACCTGACAGCAGCCTTGTCTCTCACTGTCCTGAGACACTGAGCAAGTCCATTTTGCTGAGTGAATAAGGCAGATATTATTTTCCGAGAACAATACTTACAATGGAAGAGATTGAATTAAGATCACAGAAACAATCTTAAGATTTCTCAGCATGAAGTTACAGCTTAATTAAAGAAAACTTAAAAATAACCTACAGGTTTATAGGTAACTCATCAAAAATATTTGAAGGATGAGAGTATGTTTTTACTGGATCATTGCTTAGGATGATGTGGTCACAGTATTTTTCAATCTATCTTTGACACCTAAAGCTCTAATTATGGGATTCAAAGACACAAGTGAGATGGTTTTGTCTGTAAGCACTCAGAGCAGAGATAACTTTGTGATGGTGTCAAAGGTCCAGCCCCATGGAAATTCACTTGGTGAAAGGACAATATGCTCAAGGAAGGAGAGAAATAAAGGGAAAAGGTGTGCGGGTTTGTAACAATCAAGAGATACTTTGGTGGGCACTTTTTTCCTGATTTTTGTTGTTTTGTGGGTTGGGGTTTTTTGCATCCATAGTTACTTGCATAAGTTGAGTTCTACCAGAACAGTAGGAGGTAGCACCATCAGGAGGTAGGAAGAAGCTATGAAAAATAATATGCAATTGAAAAATGTTGCTGGATGAAATCCATTATGTATATTTAGAAATAAACACATTACTCCACAAGAGCAACTGCTGTCCCTACAAAAAGCATGTTGCAGCTCTTCATGTGCCATCTAAAATTTGATAGCTTTAGAATATCTGTACTTTGTACTTCAATAATTATCTCTGAACTTTGCTAATTCTCATAAAGGGCACCTGCACACTTGAAAGACCCAAGTGCAACGTGGTCTTTAAGAAGTAGCAGACAGACAAGATAGCACAGGTCTTCCTCAAAAGTTCCAGTCTTGGCAGCCATGCAGACCACTCAGATTCAATGCTAACACCAGTTCAAGTCAGTCAGGCTGTGAATGTAAAGCAGGTAAGTTTTAATAAGTCAGTACAGCCAGACAGCTCCAGAGGAATTTAGAACAGTCTCCATTCTTGACCTTTGAAAAGCAAAAACTGTTTCTCTGTCCATTTCATCCAGAAGTTATTAAAACAAAGCAATTTTTCAGTGTACTCCTTAGAGATCATACAAATCCCTTACTGAATGTGTGCTACAGCCATTTCATTAGCAGTGTAAGCACTGGAACACTAGAAAGAAAAGTCTGGGCTAATCTGATTGCACATCCATCTTTTGAAAGTGAGAAAATGAACATTTTCTGTTATTCAAAAGCAATGGAAGACAGCATCAGAAACTAAATTTAATTACTTATTGGAACATCAAATAGATGCAGGGTATCTATAAATAAGAGCTTGAGTTTGAAGCGTAACTGGGTTTCTATGCTGAGAATCAGCATTCAGACCCTGCCATGTTCAGACCTGTAAATGAGCTTTCATTAGATGCTGCTCTTCTTCTTTGAACCATTATTTTGAAATTAAAAAAAAAAAAAGTGTTTTTCACTGGTAGAACATCCTCCCCTGAGGAGTGGATAAGAGATTTGACTGATCCAAGTAAAGGTAAAGATGAGCCATGTGCTGGAGACTCAGGGCAGGTTCCCAAGTCCTGCTCATCAGCACCCACAACGTGACTCGCCTTTATTTCAACTGCAAGACTGAACACTCCCCATTCTCTCCAGTGATGTTGTTTAATTTAATTTCAAAGAAATGCCAACTTCCAAAACCCTGCAGATTTTCTTAACCAGTTTTCTATAAACTCAGTATCTTCACTGTCAGTTCCTCCTCCTGGCTCCATCTCAATTGCATCTGCACAGCAGAGGACAAGTTTGCTCCTGGAAACAGAAGTTAGACCATAGAATTTTAATTCTAATTTTTAGCCACAGCACACAAGAATCAATTCCAATCACACCTCATTACTTTACTCAGCATTCAGATATACTGCCATTTGCTGCAGGTTTCTGGACTTTTCTGCCAATTCATCTCTTCATCAATATAATGTTTTAAAACAGTATTGTGAGGTGCATGTTGCACATTAGAAATACTACAAAAAAAGAATTGTAATCCTATAGAGGAACTAAAAAACCCTGAGTTTCAACAGCAGCCTTTCTGTAAGGCAGGTGCTTTGTATTTTGCCCAATGAAGAAGCACCTTTTGGAAGGCAAACTGTATATACATTTTTTTCTTTCCAATGCAAAGATAATATTGTTCCTTCCAAACATACATAATTTTTCCTCTTCTAGCTGATTCTAGCTTTTGACCTACAGGCTTTCAGCTGTTGCACCAAATTTCTGTCATCTTCCTTGAATATGCTCTATTTACAGCATGCAGCCTCCTTTTGCAGATTTTTATTTAAATTAACATCTCCACTGTTAAAAAACAGTTTGTCATTTTTCATCTCTTGAAGGTCCAACTATATTTTGCCTTCAATAATTCTTGACATGAAACCACGGTTTGTTTATAATGTCTAAATACTAAAATTAAGTGAAGTCTTTTTGGTGCGACTGAATGTTCCCCATCTCAAGTTTAATGCAGACTCCTAAATTTATCACAAGGCCAGTATACAAGATCATAATAATAAAACCATCTTTATTTTGTCTTTTATGAAACATAATCCTACTGAAAAGGAGCAATATTAAGTGACCCTCATCTTCTAATAAATTGCAAAAAGCCTATTCAGCCATTTTATAGCTGAAATAATTCAACTGTATTAGGATTTATGTATTAAGATTTATTTTAATATTGAGAGAGATGAAAACATGAGAAATCATTCCATTAAAGCAATTTCCTACAATGCAATTCAGCTCCATAAAAAAGACTCTGTGATTATAGCTTTGAAGCTTGAAACATGTATTTATTTGTAAGATGCTCAGAGCACAGTTCAGAAAGATGTAAAGGCAACATGTTACCTCTGACAATAATAATGTACTACAGTAAAGTGCTTGTTACACTGCACTAAACTTTACTACAAATAGGCCCAGGGAGAGAAAACAGAGCAAGCTGCAAAGGTACAGGAACATAGATTTGTTAGGGTATCACAGGGGTGAGCTGTAAGCTCTTTGCTTAATTAGGTGCTCATGAAAATTGGCCAAAGTACTGCTCTAGAAACCAGGGTCTATCTGGATGGAAAATTCTCCTGAGTGTTACAGAGAACACGTTTTAGTTTGGCCATTTTATTCTAGCCAATAAACTTTGTCAATGATAAGCAGTTTGTCTTTTCAACTTTTAATGCCTATTACACACACTCTTTTAGTTTGAGATGCAAAGTAGAGAACAGTAAGGAAAGTAATTGTCTGCTGTCAGATGGACAGACAAATTAGTACAGCAGGTACAGCGATCCCCTTTTGGTTGAGAAAACTGTTCCAAGACCTCACCATGAAATAAACAGAGCCATAGCACAGTGATGCATGAGCTGTCAGGAAAAATTACACTTGGCAAGGACTAGTACAGAGATGTCTAACTTGGTCTAGTGGCTATAATACTACTCACAATTAGGACCGCTGGGTACCATTCCCGACTGATACTCAGACCTGTGTCCTTCAGAAAGCTGAGGCAAAAGTGAAAAAAGCCATAGGAACAACTTAAAAAGAAAGAACTTCATATTCTTCTGAATAAAGAAAAGCAAAAAACATTTAATTATGGTGCGTTAAGGAAAAAAAAAAAGGGGGGGGGGCTAAAGTTATGCATCTGATGGTAAAATCTGATACCAAAGAACACTGTGGCCTGGCATTTGTCACCCAAACAGATAGCTCAGACTGATTTATCTCAGAGGTATAGAGCAAGACACTGCTTAACAAAAGATACTGAGAAAGTTAAATGTAACTGAACACTCCTGAATTGGAGCCAAACATCTCAAAAGTGTTGTCCTATTCTGACACCGACAGCAAGTTATTTTCTGATATAAATTATTAATTTCAATCTTGATGCAATTTTTTATAGCAAGCAAAATACTGTAAGTTTTACTTTTAAATATTGATTGTGGCAGAAAGTTCGCTTGGCAAGCAACTACAGTTGACATCCAAAGGATTTTCCCAAGAGGCATCAATCTGTCTTTCACTAACTAGTAACACAAAGCAAGTCAGACCAAATACATGGATATATTAATTCAGCACCAGTCACATCATAAACAAAACCCCCTTTTAGGCAGATTCCAGATGCAGAAAGGAATGCACTCTACGGACAATTGAGGTTTCGGTTCTCATTTCCTTTCTTTCTATGGAATGGCATCTGCTTCTCAATGCAAGAGGGCAGGAGAACAAGGCAATGAAAGGCACAACGATTTCCTGAGCATACCGACCCTGATGGTTGCTGGATGAATACCAATCCTTGTACCCCACAAAGTAAAATGGAACTTATACAGTATATATAAATACAGAAAGCAGCAAAACTTTACAGTCTGCTTACTGGCCTCAAGTGCTGTCTTTCTATTACATATTCAGTGTACTCAAAGATACTGATGTTGGATATAAAGTTTAAAAATTGAGGGCTATAATGAGAGAGAAAATTATTACAGAAAGTTTAATATTTTGGAAACTCACTGTATGACACTGACACACTCTTACAAACTTACCTAGAAGCCTGGATGCTGATTTGGTCTTAAGCTTTTGGCTAAACATTTCATACACATTACTTAGTTTACTACCTAAAATTTTAATTGCAAGCAGATTTTAGGGTGGGAAGACTAAGACAATTACTGGAAGTTCCTTGGTTTCAAACTGGAAGCCCTAAGTTTATCTACCATACTGAAAGCAGCTACATGTGATGCCCAGAAAACATGATTCCCCTTAGTTTAAATTATATAAGTAGAAGGCAGGACTTTCAAACTTTGGACTACAATATTTAAAGGACTTACACACCACATGACAGATCACCAGCAAAAGGTGTGTGACTACAAAGCCTAAGTTTTCTGACAGTCTGAAAACAGAGTTCTGAAAAGGTTACAGTAAATCCTCCAATGGGGAAAGTCATGAAGTTAAACACTACAAAGGCACAACAGAACCCATAATTCTGACTTGAGTTTGTAATTCACATGCTGCATACAAAAAGAAATTATGATAAAAAATTAGAGAAGTAAGTGTGTTTTAACTAGAACAATCTTACCTGTATGCATTTTTTGAAACTGGGCGGGGGTCAAACTTGAACAGAAGGATGCACATTGAAGAACTGATGTTTAAATCTTGGTTCTTCCACAAAGGCTCAATGCAAGGTCATTCTGTAATAGCCTAAAATACAAATAAAGATTATCTATTATACTGTGAATTGTAAAAAGATAAACTTGCTTCTATGCTGAAGCTTAAGGATTGCAATGCAATAACTAACAGCTCACAAAAATAAATAAACATGACTTCCAGAATAGTAAACCAGACTGGTTTACTAACAAAATTCTTACGGTAATTCTTTCAAAGTTATGCTGGCTAATTCAGATTTTTAGGAAAAAAACATGCATTAAGAAAATACTGCTAAAGTGTAGAGTGCTAGCAATACATGAAAAAAATACTGTTATGTAATTTTCTGCTCATTACCAATAAAGTACCCTTCCTTTTTTCCCTGTCTTAAGTAAGGCAAAACACTTCTCTTAGAAGAAAGGAGAAAATAAGACTCAAACTCTTGCAGAAGCTGGAAAAAGCCTGATCAAAGACACTCACAGACCTGCAAATAAAGTATACTTTAGGCCAGATTATTATCAAAGTCCAGGAGAAATTATTATAGTTTAACACTGGGGAGAAGGTCAGGTACAAACATCCACTGCACCAGAGTGCACATTTTGATGAACAGTTTCCAGCACTTGTGCCATGTTTAAAATTCTGGCCATGCAGATGGCATGACAAATGTGCTTTCCATTTCAAACCAACATAACAGCTTTCAAATATTTTATGTTGTTCCAATTAAAATTTTTCTCATAATAAAACTGCATCCTGATCTTTATTTCTGTGACTGCTAAATAATTACTGGAATGCTACCACCCAATGACACATAATCATGTTTTACTGCTACTGAGAGCTTTTGCCATGCCAGGGCTTTCAAGGTAGGTCAACAGGGGAGAGAGAGGCAAAATTCAACACCAGAACTCTCAGGTCATCCAAGCAACCCAATGACTGAAGAAGCTTCTGTACAAAAAGCAGGATTTTTAACCATACTTCCAAGACATGTAGAAAGTGTCTCTCTTGCCTTTTAATTTTCACATTATTTACTTTAAGAGATGTCAGGACCAGAAACAGAGCTACAAGTGCAGCATTTATACACTTTTTAAAAATTAACAGCTTGCCAGTAGCTGCTGACTCCTGTTAAGTCACAATTCAGCACTACAACCAGCTGCTGTTGCTGTCATGGCACAAGTTCAGTCTTGCTATCTAATATCCTGCAAAGATACTCTTCTACTGCAGGACATGAAATAACTCAAAAAGAGGTGCAACACTCCTGACAAACTTACCAAGAAAATTAGTGCCTGGGAGTGTGTGTGTGTGTGTGTGTGTGTGTGTGTGTAGATACATATCTATCTCAGAGTATTTTAAATTCTGTTCTGTGACAAAAGGAATTTCCCTCCCAAGTTGATTCATAATCTACCAGCTAGGAGTAGCAATAGCTGAGCATTCCCAACTATATTGTTTAATAGGTTGCACAATAAGGCATTGAGAAAACAGAATTATATCACACTGTAGGCTTTCTTTGCCTAAGTCAATCCCTAAACAACTGGACTATAAATTAATCATAAACTGAAGGTGCAGTCTTGAATTTTGGCTAACTGATTTACTAGCCAGGTGTTTAAAAAGACCCCTAGTCAGCTTTATATAGAAAATGCAATCAGTTTATGGTGTTACCCCGTTCTCAGTCTCCTACTACTGAATTTTTGGTAGATTGCAATCACACTGTACTTATGCAACTGAACTACTGGTTCTGGAAGACTTGGATCTTTTACATACAGACCTCACTAGCTTTTCACAAAACTCAGGGTCATGTATCCCAGCTGCTCCATGTCTCTAAGCATAAATAACACTGACCTCTTCACAATTCCACTCCAACTCTTAAAAACAACCTGAAGCAAACCAAAATTACAGTCACGGTTCAAATCACAGAGCACAAATTTCCTAAAGCAATAGACAGGTTATGAACTAGAGCACAGTGCCATTTCTAGATAATAGAACTAAAACACAACATAACTCTAGGCATTTCTGAAAAAAATGATTTTTTTTTTTTTTTTTTTTTAGTTTAAATTTCTATTGCTGTCAAGATATCCAGGCCATACCCTACCTCAGTTTCTTTATTCAGGATGCTGAAGGCTGAGGCTCTTCAGCATCCTCATTGTGCAGCCAGAACATAGTGATGAATATTACGCACTTTGTTCTACAGCACCTTCCAAACGGGTCCCTGCCACACTCCTGTCATTCCAACCATCCCTGTGGATGAACTATTCCCGAGCTAATTGCAGGAACTGTCTGCCCAGCAGAACTGAAGTTATGTCCATAAAACACATTAAATAAAATGCATTAACAGAATGGTTCATGGAGCGAGCAATACACCAGAATAACACTGTATGTTGTTTTCTCCAGTCCCTACTTCGCAAAGACAGAAATATAATCACTTCATTCTTTTCACCCTTTCCTCAGTGAAAGCATCAAGACTGACATTTATAAATATTAAGCCATGCCAGACTATTTCAGAAACAACACTCATAGCTCAGAAGCAAATCTACAATTGAGAGGTTCCCACTTACAGCATCATCATGAATATGGCAGGCAATCCTTAAAACTCTTTTTTTTGGCAAAGTGCAAAGAAGGCCACTTGGTGAAAGCAGGGATATAAGATACAGTTTTAATGGACAATTGTGGCTGACTACTCTTGCTGACTATGGAGATATGGCTCCTAGCATTCATTAGGTGTCCTGCCAGACAATTAAATGGATTACTCAATAAAAAACTGTTGGCAATTAATCACTGAAAAGACCACTATTTTAATAAACAGGTTTCAGCCTCCATTAGCTGATGTATTGAGTTCCCTTCAAAGAATCAATTCAGTCCAGCTGTTTGTGCAAAATTACTGGTCACATAAAGCTTACAAAAAACATGCCAGTCAGAAAAGAGCAGCAGAGTAAGTTTGTAACACTCATCACAATTATCTAGAAGGACGAGTATTTTCAACACTTCAATACCTTTCTACTACTGCTTTGACAGAACTATCTTTTTGTCACCCCATCAACCCTGCTTGATGTTACTACAGTACTTTAAGTTACATTTGTGCTTTTATTAACTCCAAATTTCAAACCAGTATTATTTATCTTGGGCTCCATCTGTCGGCCTTGAAACAAGCCTAAGTGTTTATAGGTCCTTTATAAACAGCCCAGCCTATTTTTTTTTTTTTTATTCAGACAACTGTTTAAGCCAGATAAAACAGAGCTACCCCTTAAAATAGCAGCAACACTGAATTGGCAAAGGAGGCAAGCAATGTATTTTGGTATCTTCTTTGATCAAGGCTGACATGGCACTCGCAGCACCTGTTGTGGTTTTATAGCCAGGGCTAGATGTTAGCCTTAAAATTCTTAAATAGAAGCATCCTGTAAGTCAGACTCGAATTTGGATATTCTGAAATTTACAACAATTAACAAACACTAGGATGAAAAAACCGGAAGAGAGGCTGCCATAAATCCTGTAAGTACCTAAACATTCAATCAAAAAATCTTTATACAGGTGTTGTCCTTTCAAGCTCATGTTCACATAAAAGCAGGTGCTGCAACTACAGGGATGAGAGGAGCACATTGCACAGAACTGCCACTGCAAAGCAGATGTGCCCAACAGCCTCCTCCTCACTCAGCTGAGTCCCCACAGAGCCAAGAGAGGAGAAGATAAAAAAGATGAGGCCAGCACTGACTTCCACTTGCAACTTGATCCTACAGCAAGTCCAAAGCTTGATCAAAAGCTGACTTGTCGAGCAGAAAACGTGTCTTCAGAACCATCCTTAGAGATACAGGAAGTGGCTTAGTTTAAAGAGTTCAAATATAAAAGGCTAAATTGTGGCACAACACTTGCCTTCTGGTTTTCTTTTTGAAGACAAGACAGAATATTTGCACAGTGCAACATGGTAAGGTCTGCAGAAAGTGGGGAAAAAACCTCCACTCTGAGGTGGAGACAGTGACTGCTCTCTGGATAATGAGCTTTTATAAATTCTAGTTTGATTATTCCTAGTCAATAAGACAACAGTTACCAAGGATGACACGATAGCAACAATCTCCTATTTCTGTAATGTTTCTAGTTTGCTGTCCAACTTATGCCTAATACACACAAACCAGCTTGACAAGAATCACAAACATCCTGTAATTAAGCGTTCTGCTCCAAATGGCACTGCTAATTTGGAAATGGTATCAAAGTAACTAACATTCTTGTGCTGTGCTACTGTATTCTGTTAGACAGTACAGTGTGTTGTATTGCTCATTTTAAGATTCTGGTAAAAGTCTGAATGGATACATACCAGCATAAGGTAGTGTTTAGAGGGACTATCAAGAGACACAAGTATGATAGATTGTGTATGTTCTTTTCATAGGGTTCTACCATCATTTGGTTGATTACAAGCAATCAGTTCACAATTTGGCATAAAACTATTCTACCCTTAAGAATTCCCAGTAGCAGGCTTTGAAAAATGAAGCCATTTGTTATATATTTTGTTTTCACAAATGAAGCATCATAAATAACATCTGTCAGTTACCACAGTGATCTCAATTGCTTCTCAACTGATCCAAAACTATTGTTTAGGTGCAGTCTAAAACACAGCTAAAAACCATTTATCACTGGAATCTGCTAGTTTTATGTACCACAACAATAACCTGTGGTCAGCAGAGTCAAAAACTACTTTACTGTCTCTTTTGAATACATCCAAATGAAACTGATCACTATAGTCCTCAAATACCAAAAAAGGGTCATAAAATTGCATGCATTTTCTTGCACTAGTGAAATGAGATTTTTTTTAAATACAGGACTTGAAAATCATCAAAAATAAGAGATGCTTGACTAGGTCTTAAAAGTAATCTTTTTTTTCACAGTGTCTCACAGCTGCATTTTTAAAGGATTTTACTGTTTTATTTTTGCACTTCCCTTGGGTAGCACATGCTCCCGGTATAGCAATACCAATAGTTAAAGGTGAGGTGGAATAGATGGATCTCTAATTTGATGCTTTTGAGGTTGCTCTGTATACAGACTGCAACTAACCCAGGGTTTGCAACCCTACCAAGGGAAAGAGTCAGTCTTCACTGCAAGAGACAGCAATGCACAGGACAACACTTAGGAAACGCAGAAAGTAACATGTAGGGTGCATGCCATTCCCAAGTTTAATGGGCTAATTTTATTTTCAGCTGCCTAATTTCTCTCTTACTACCTTAGGTCCACTGTACAGCTCTCATGAGAAACAAAGGCCAGTAAAAATAACCTTTCACCACAGCATGCTTTAGAAACATTTGCAAGGATGGAGTAAGACAGCCTTTTCCCCACTTTCTCAAGAGCACAAATTCTCCCTCTGCACACCCAGTGCCTTCTGATGGACTTTTTCCTTAGGCAAAGGCTGTATTTTTAACTTAAACAATTCTTAGGTTTTTTTCAGTGAGGAGCCACCAAAAGACATCGGCAGCTCCCCGTGTCTTTCCGTGACAACTTCTTGCCCTCAAAGGGTCACCATATATTAAAAATTAATTTTAAAACCCGCTTTATTACTCTTGTTCGTGACGCAGGAACCAAACCAGCCACCAGCCGCGAGGGAACGAAACGCGACGGCACAACCAGGGAAAGCAGGTGCGAGCTGACACTTTAAAACACCCCCGTGTGCGCTGCTGGCTAAATTCAGGATAGAAACCTTACGCCCATGGCGTGCAGCAGCAGCAGCAGCAGCAGCACTGTTATCAGCATTTCCCGCGGCGGGCCGGGCCGGGCCGGCACACGGAGCCTCCGCACAGAGGGCCCTGCAGCTCCCGGACACTGCGGGCAGGGGACGCGGGCACGGGACCCCCGGCCCCTCCAGGGCTCCCTCGGGCAGTCCCTCCCTGCCTCCTTTCCTTGCTCCCTCCCTCCATCCCTGCCTCCCTCACTCACTCACCCACCCAGCGCCGGCTCCGCGTCCCCCGCGCCGCTTCCGGAGCAGCGCCCGCCCCTGCGGGGGAGGGCCCGGCACGGCGCGCCTCCTCCTGCCGCGGGGGGACCGCCTGCCCTGGGGAGCACCTGCCCTGGGGAGCGCACCTGCCCTGGGACCCACACACCTGCCCTGGGGAGCACACCTGCCCTTGGACTCACACACCTGCCCTGGGACCCACACACCTGCCCTGGGGAGCGCACCTGCCCTGGGACCCACACA
>JAWWEE010000034.1:6943809-7002409 GCA_035221455.1 Xenops minutus | reverse complement strand
CGGGGCCGTGCGGGGCGGGGCGGGGCGGGGCCGTGCGGGGCGGGGCCGTGCGGTGCAGCCCGCGCTCCCCGGGGACGGCGCGGGGATCGCCTGCCCGCACCGCCGCTCCGGCAGCGCCCGGCGGGCGGGGCTGCACACCCTTTCCATTTGGTGTAATTCCTTTTTCTGTTTGGTGTTTTTTTTTGGTGCACCGCCGCGTTGGACCGAGCAGCAGCGGCAGCAGCAAGGAAAATAATCTGAGGGCAGAGAGATAAGAGAAGACGGAGGAGATGGTGAGCACATCGCCGGGCTGGGGCAATGAATGAGCCTGCCGGGCTGCTTGCGGTGAGGTGTTCCCGCAGGCTGTGGGAGGGCTGGCGATGAATTTGCATCCCGGTTTGCGGGCTAGACTTCTTTGTTTGGCAGAGGTTGCTGGTGCAGGTTTAGCAGCGTCCATCAGTTCATTGCGAGATGCGCAACGAGGAGTTGGTGTGCGCGGGTGCCTGAATTACATACGCAAGCAACCCCTAAACAAACCAGCGCTGTGATTATCCTGCAATATGATGGGCAGCTCTGGTCCTGCAGGAAGTCATTGCTCAGGTTATTTGTGGCATGCATGGGCGATGAGTCTCTTTGTAGCGGAGACCAAACAAAACCTATTTTTTCACAAGCGTGAAATCCATTACAGACTTAAAAGCCAAAGTTAGGGGGTATTTTTTTTCTTTCCGTTTTCCCTGCCGTATTCAGGTACACGATTAAAATCCAACGCTTGTAGAAGTTGATCAACTCTTTGAAATGTTCACTCCCAGTATGTGAAGACTTTCTCCCTTCCTCTCTTCTTTTTTCATGTAGGCACTTGTTTGTGTATGTGGAAGGGGGAATTCTTACAACATGCACTTTGCTGTACGGTGTACTGTTGTGCCTTAGGTAGGTCACAATACAAAATGTGATTCATAGCATGTTGGGAAAAAAACCCAAACCCTAAACAGATTTTTGTTTTTATTAAGTGAAGACCTGTTATCAGACTAATAGCTCTAACCCTACATGCAAATTTTTTGGGGAAAAATCCCAACCCTGCTGTTTTGTATTAATGGGAATGCTTTATGGTAAAAAATCATGACTCTAAATGACGGAATATTGACATTGGCTGATTGCATCTTCCTGTCGATGGAGTACTGCAGTCTGTATTAAGTACACTAGCCCTTTAAGGTTCCATAAATTTCAGCATATTTTGTTTACAGAATTGTGCAGGAGTGCATGGTGCAGTAGTAAAATCTGAAATTTTAGTGGTTTTAGAAATGTTGCGAGGCACTGCAAAAGAGGGGAAAAATTCAGTTTCATATTAAATCTGCTTTGGAAAAAATTGTTATAAAGTAATAAAGGGTATGCATGGTGACTAAAGGAACAGCAAAGGCTGGAGAGTTTAGAGTTTGTGTAGAAAAATGAGTTGTGAACTATGCTGGGATCTTCATCATACAAGATATTTGGATGGATAGCTGTGAAATCTATTTTAAGCAACATCTCTGTAAAGGGTTGTCTGAAATATTTAAATTATATGCTCCATTAGGCAAATGGGTTTTATCTTGCCATTGCTTGGCTAAAGGAATGTATTAGGAAGGCAAGGTTTGGAAGAACAATAGTTCGACTGCATAGTTTCACTGCATGGTTTACCCTTGTGTATTGTTCAGAGTTGCATAGAATGTATTTTATTTGATGTTGGTGATCTTTATAAAGTTGACTTTGATTTTATTTTTATGCCATAGTTGCTGTCAACATAAATAACTGAATTCCAATTAATATGACCATAGGTTTGACCTCCTGTTTGGCTAAAGTAAATGAAAAATAATGCCTTCTTTAATTCTTCATTTATCAATTCAAAATCTGCAATGGATTTCAGTTTCAGCAAGTCTTTAATACTGAAAGAACCAGTAAGAGCTACAAATAGAGGAAGATTCCCATTATACTGAGTTTAGGACACTGCACTAGAAATGGCAAAATTCCTGCCTTTTGCTTATACTTGAAATTTTGTACAAACTGTAGTTTAGAGAAGGTGTCTTGTCCTGAAGACCGTATGTATGCATATTACAGTTATATAAAACTAAGCTTCTGAATTTGATTTTATGTAATGCAACACAATATTTCTGCAGTGCTTTTGGTGGATCTTGGGTAGTGTCAGAATTGATAGACTGCAAGGAAAACCTGTTGGAATTCTTGTGCTACCAGGTTTATGGTTTGTTGCTCTTAATATTTTATTGTGTGAGTATAAATCATTGACACACACATTGCAAACAAATGCTGTAGCAGCTAAGTGTGAGATTACATTTAGCTTATGTCTTTCCAGTTTAGCCAGAGTATGACAGTATCTTATGAGGGCATCCTATAGATAGCCATCACAGTCATCTTCAAAACTGAAAGATTAGGTCAAATTTTTTACTTTCTTGCCTGGTCCTACAGAATAAAGAGGAAAGAGCCAGCTGTAGGGTTACACCAGTATGAAAAGGGAAGGAGTTCCAGGTGTGTTGCATGCTATTATCAGTCTTAATTCAGGTCACCTGGAAATTAGCAATGGGATTTCTGTTAAGATTAAAATCCACATATTTTTGGAAGGACTGTTCTTTCCATAAGGCAAGACACTGAGAGTATACATGTAACTTGACAAGCATATTTTCTGCAGAAAAGGACATTAGCAACATCATTAGTGTTTAAGCATTAAAATAAGAACAGGGAGATCTTGAAGTATTCTCTTAAATTCCAGGTAGCATGTGGTCTACGTGTGTGCTGGAGGAAGATGGTTAGCCACCTGAGCATCTGAAAAAGTAAAGTGAGTTTTATTTCTTTCAGATAGCTCATGTATAACAAACCCAAACAAAAAAACCCCTGTGCTGCAAGTGTTTGATTCCTTGTTTGTCCTTTTCATTCCTACCCTTGCGTTTCACAGGCAATCCAAAACAAGCTGTAATGCTGTTCCTGGTGCTGTCTGCTGAGGTTCTAGAGGGGTACATCTTCTGCATTAGCTTAGGTCACATTTAGTTTAAATAGTGTGTAAGACAAATAATTCTAGTGAATCCAGTTCTTTTTGCGGCTGGTTTCCTGCAACATTCTAGGAATAGACAGCTCAATTTAGTAATGTCCAATATTTGAAAGCCTGACAATCAACCCTCTGGCAGTCACATTTTCAAGAAGTAGCATTTTGTGTGTGGTCTGTAAATGGCCAATCATTTAATAGTAACTGGACAGCATCTATTACTCATCATTAATTTATACACACTGATCAAACAAAATAGTATTTTAGTCCTGATGAGACTCATTGATTGCTGCTGTGTTTCAGGGTAGTCCAACATTTTGGCCCACCCAAAATAAATGCCTTTCTTGGAATATCAGTTAATCACAGGGATTTAAAGAAAAGTGCAAGAGACCCAGTAGGAATGTATGTATGGGTGGCATTTTTAAGTATTTTAATCTCTTGTAGAGAACACTTCAATTTAGTTAATGAAGATCGTATCTAGTAACTCCTCATTCCTAAAGAGAACATATATTTTCTTACAGAAGTTGTCATTACTGTTACCACTGTTGGAACAAATGCTTGTTTCTGAAAATAATGAATCTTAGGTAAGTAAAGCATCATTGTACCTCTGAAGTGACTGGCTTTATTAATGTGGGTTATTTTTTTTAAACTAGTTACTTCATCAAATTCTGTAAAAGTGGATACTGGGTTTATACCTTTATATTTTGCTTTGTAGTTACATGGGTTTTGTCCAATCTAAATAATACTGATGGTAATGGCACTGGTTCCAACCAAGTAAGAGCCAGCTAAAGTTGGTTTCAGGAAGCTGACTTCAATGAAATCAAGGGGTCTGTCCAGTCATATCTTTCAAAATCAGACCGTCTGAGGAGTTAGCCTGGAAAAAAACTGATGACTGGGTACTTGTGTAGATACCTAAATCTCTGTTGTCTTAAGTAACATTTTGCACAAGATATAAAATGTTTGCTAGCAATAATATGCTGAGGAAAGCCTGTGAGCCTGAGTACTTGCAGTTCTGACTATCTCCAAAAACCTCTTTGTGAAGGGTATCTTGGTCTGATTCTGCAAGATTTAATCCTCTGTAATCAGCTGATATTAATTACCATGAGACAAGGTGAGTGATTTTTTTGATCATAGAATATATGATCAAAATATATTAGAGCAAAGTTATAATATTTAGGTCACAGATTCTAGAGTCAGTGGCCCAAGAAAGTAATTCTCACTCACCGCTTGTATAGTGAGTGGCAATATTGCAGGGTACTGAGATACATTAAGAACACGTGGGCAGGGTTGTGGTTCTGTGTTTCACTCTCCAGTTAATATTGCACAGGAGAGACCTTTCTGTTTCTGAGCCACATGCAGTGTGTTTCATCTCTTCAGAAATGACTGCTTTCCTAGGCAATTTGGGATTTTTGTTCCATAAGGTCTTTGACTGGGTTGTCAAAATCTTCTGTGCATGCTTCAGTTGATGTTATTTATAGTTAAGTTTTTTCTGCATCTCAGAGCACATGCATTTTGTTTCAGAAGCTGCAACAGGGTTTCTGTGAGATGCTGTGGGGATATACACCAGTGCACCACTAATCTATTAGTTTGTGATTTGTAGGTCAGGGAGAAATTGAGATTTTCCTACCTAAGCAGTGTCATCTCTTTGCTGCTTCAGTGCTTGCATGACATCTCAAGTTGGCTGAAGATTAAAAGGACAATGTCAAGGTATCTTTCACAATTTCATTTTTATTATTTATTTTGTTTGCCTTGTTACTGCTGTCATAAGCCATCGGAAGCTTGAAGTCTAGTGCCTTGCCAGCAGGCCTTTGTCCTCCAGAACAGTTACTGGTTAGCTCCTTATGGTTTATTTAAGAGTTGAGAAGCATTTATTGTCTTCTGAAATGCGTTACTGAAGAGTTACAGCTTACACATTGCAAGCAAGTGAGAGGGAAGAAATGAGTAGATCAGTTTTGGGCAAATCCTGACATTGTGCAATTACAGTATACTAAAAATATTCATTATTTTCCTTATTTCATTGAGAATTAGGCATCAGTGCTTCCTTTGCACAGTTATCCTTGAGAGTGGACTTCTCAGGGGATTGATATCAAGAGCTGCATTCTTAGTTGGAAATAGTTTGAATTATCTAATGCAGTATATCCTGTAAGAATTCTTAGAGGTGCAGTGATGTTGACTGACTTTGAGGTGCTGAGCAGTAGCTTAATTTGGAGTGCTGGCCAGCAAAAAATAGCTTTACAGGATCTGTGCTTCGTATATCACACACGCCTCTTTTCTTTTCTAAGCTTGGTTATTTTTCACCTCTTAATATAATAAAAGGAATGATTATGAAGAGTTTTTTTGTACAGAAAGAAAAATACCTCCTTGTTGCTGTGAGAGTCTTTTCTTCATTGCAATGAATGTAGAGCAATTTAGTTAAACTAGAGTTACTCTTCCCAGTGATTTAATTGCATGCTCTTCATCTGTTCTGGTGGTCTAAGCTCTACCCATGAGCTGGAATTCCTCCATAGAACTTTCTCATTACAGTAAACGTTCTCTATTTAATTTGAGTTATGTAGTGATAAAATTTTAAGTAACTGCTCTTCAGAACAGTGACAGAAGTGATGGCACAGACTTTTACTGGATTATCCTGTGGCTAAGAGACTGTATTGCAATGTTTGACTAATCAACAGTGTCCATGGCTACTGGATTCACAGCTTGATGAGAGCTGAATGTATATAGTGATATTGGGTAGGCTCATCTTTGCAGGTTTTAAATGGAAAAAAATAATTCTTTTTAACACTATGCAAAGTAGCAAAGCTTGCAGAGATTCCCCCGAGGAAAGCAAATTGCAGAGTGACTTAAAATATGATTTATAAAATACAGACTATCTGGGAGAAGGAGAACCTGAGATGTGACCCTGAAGTTGGGGTAGCTACAGTAGCATCAGGAATATCAGGCAGATGCCTAAGTTAGAATGGGCAGACACATCTGAGTGCAGATAAAATCGGTGGATAGAGATGGACTTCTCTGGAGGCCCATTCAGTCTATGAGATTGAATCAAGTGTTTTAATGGACGCTTTGAAGGAGCCTCTGTTTCTCTGCTGGGTACCAAATATGGGTAGTGTATGGAGGCTCTTCTGAAATGAGGCATGTAGGCCAGGTGCTGAAGCTGAGGCAGTGTGCTCACTGTCCATGCTGTGTGTACATCAAAACTTTGAAGAACTTGTTCAAGGTGGATATTTTCATTGCTCATTGATGGGTTGAATTTTCTTTATGGGCAGCTGTGCATCTCACCTGTGAGGTTAATTGTATGAGATTGAAGGGGGAAAAGTTTTGGGTCACTTTGTGAGGTTGTCAGATCGTTGAAAGCATTCTGTTGATGGTTGGTTGAGTTTCTTGTGGTGTGTATTGATGTAACATCACTCATGCTGGTCTAGTAGCATCCATAAGCTTTCTACTGCTAGAGTTTCTCTTTCAGTTTGCTGTTTTTGGCAAAGAGGGGGAGACTTTATACAAGACTTCATGTGGAGAGAAAGGTGGGCATGAGCATGACTTACGGTGTTAGGTGTTTTATTTGGGCTTTTCAAGGAGAATCCCTCTACTATCAACAGGAGATATATAGGAAATGCAATTGAAATGTCTCACAAAACCAGTGTTCCTTTAAAATGGTATAGATTTTCTCTATGCAGTGCTACAGAACACAAAGTGTTGGTGTAGGCATTTTTGTTATTATTCTGGACTTTCCTTTGATTTATAATCTTAATATTTTGGTAGCCTTCTGTGGAAGATTAAAGTGTCATAAAGATCAGATTGTTGGAAGTAGGAAGTTTTTTCTTTTGTATTTGTATCTGTTTATTCATTTTAATAGGCCAGTGAAAATGTGTGCTTTTGCTATGCATCTAGTCTGAAATGTTTACAAGAAAAATGCCTATATATGCTAACATTAATAGTGTTTCATACAATTGTGGTAATACTTTTACCTATATTTAACTTTTTGATACTCTGAAAATCTTCGGCTTGTGGTTGCTATTCTGCCATTGTATGTTGCTGTCAAGTTTTGCTTTGTAAATTATCTACATTTAGAAAATTGAAATAAACTAACATTTCTCCTACAATTCTTGATCTGATCCAAGGAAACTTGTGCCGTGTTGATCAGCAAGATGTCAATAACCATTCCAAAACTTTGATTGAGTTTTGCATAACAGTACGTGTATCTTAATAATGGTTCTGTGACATTGAGAACAGTTTTCTTGTGTGCAGTAGCCATAAATATAAGTTTTCCAGGGTGTTTAAGAACGTATACTCTTCTGCCTGAATAAATACTACATTTGCCTATATTTTATCAATGTGAGGTCAGGTGAAGTTTCAAACATGAATCCTAACTTAAACTGGCAGTGTTCTGCTTCTTTGCACCACAGGCTGGATCATGCCATGCTGGTGTAACTCCTCCTGATATTTTTAGACTGGTTCTTTTTTAATTCAGTGTGACAATACAAGTAGTGAGTTATTGATGGCATCTAAAGTGAGACCATTATGGCTGTAATCAATAACACACCTGCATAGAATAACAACTACTACTGGGGACATATTTTGTATTGATTCAGAAATTTATGCTGTCTGCTCTATACCCAGTCTGCTCTTTCCATAATTTATGTAATAAAATTTCTACTTTAGAGAAGCTGTTACTAAGTTAAATACCAAGAAATGATGACATATCAAGATGTAAATTACATATTGAAGATTTTACTACAAGCAGAAATAGCACTTGCTAAATTCCTGTGGGTTCCGATTCAGGACCAAGGCACTTCCTTACTGCAGGCTGAGAGATAATGGAAGTCAAACACCATGCTCCCTCTCCCGAGGCAGTATTTTAGAGGTGCAGGGTAAGATGCTGTTTTTAATGTGGTGTGACAATGGAATTGTATAATCCATTAGTCTGAAACCTTCATAGGTTACCACGTTTTTTCCCTGATGTTTCATTGTGGTGTGTTCTGTAAGTGATAAACAGTGTTCAGCTTTTACAGGCTGCCTGCTATGCTGATGGTGGGGTTTCTGAATCCCAGCCTGTTCAAGGAAATAACCACCTCACTTCATTGATGGTACCACAAACCACTTGCCACTGTTTTGAAGCAGAGAAGCAGTATAATTGTGAATTTCAAGAGCTTTAAGGTACTGAAGAACTAAAGTTAAACAGAACTGAAGTTTATTCTATTCACTTAACTCTCCACGAAGAGCTAATGAAACTTACCTAATTATGTACAGCCCAATAACAAAATGTGTGTTAGCAATATTTTTTAAATTGAAAATTAACATAAATTTGAAATATTATTATCTGTATAAAGGTTAATCTCTTCACAATGCAAAGGAAAGCATTTACATTTAAATGATCAGGAGATAACAGATACTCTGTTTTCAAAGGGTTTTTTCCTTTCTACCTGTTTGAACACACGCTTTTCCCAGTGCAAAATTCTGATTTTTCTTGACAGATTTCATTGTACTTTTTCTAAGCCTTACTAAGGGCATGTAAATTTCACTAAGTAATTCCTTGAGCTGTTGGAACTTCTGCTAACAAGCAGCAGAGCTCTGATGAGGTTTGCAGCCAGGCTTGCTTGGATTTCTTCTGGAGGAATATCAGTGGTGATTGAATCCTGCGCAGAATGAATATGTGAACATTTCAGTGATATTTATAAGTAATTGGATACCTTGTGTGAGACTTTCAGTGATCCAGTATGAATTTGGGCCCAGATTCTTAAAGGGATTTAGGCACTGAGTGGCTGGTAAATTCCATAATATTTCTTTACAATATTATCACTGAAATGAAGGATTTAGGTTTGGGAATCCTCTCGAAGGCTTGGAATGCAGGTATGAACTTCCTTGACTTGTTTCTTTTAGGTTTGTGTGGTTGTTTCAGCTTCATTTTCAAATAAAGATGGATTAATTTTGTAAGACATGTCGACAGGTATTTTTAAATGATTAAATTACTGCAATCATTTTAAAATGCAATTTGGAGATCAAATTGAGAAAAATGTGAATCTCCTCAGACTACCAAACTAAGAGAAGCTTTTATCACAAAACTTGATTTTTTTATATGAACATATAAATTGTTTGTGAACATTTGGATTCGAAAGACTTGGTGATACAATAAACACAAGAATCCTGTGGCCTTTCTCACCATGCTTGTTTAAAACTGCACAGTTTTGAAGGCATTTAGTGCATTCCCAAACCTGAGTTTCAAAATACAAAGTTTTCATTTATACTATTGTAACCTTGTAATTAAGTCCAATTTCCAGTTGAGATTGTATAATTCAGAGAATATTGAACATCCACGCTTCCCTCAGGCTGTGTAGTGGACTATATTGCCCACAATTAAACAGATGAATGCACAAATAAGGGTAGGCATCCTTCCAAACAGTGCTAGCTATATTTAGCAAATTCTTCTCATTTCCCTCTCTGTAGGAGGGTAGTGATGTTGGTAACCTTAACATTGGCCAGTAGAACTGTGAGTGTATTAAACACTGTCCTACAAGATGTTTTATTTTCTCATATTGTTTTGACCTTGTATTCTTTCCTTTTCTCTTGGATTAACTCTTTGTGTCCTAAATAAGAAATTTGCTTTGCACTGTTCATCTGAATATAGAAATAAATAAGAGCTTGTTCTCTGTGCCACAAAGGAGTAGGAAGAACTTGAAAGTTTCATAAGTTAAATGTTCTAAAATTTATGAAAGATGTCTCCAAGATCGGGGAGCAATACAAAGAAATTTCCTTTTTATGAAAATCAAATGTACAGATTCTGTAATTTTTCACCTCGTTTTATGTATCAATATTTCAAGAACTACAGTGACTCCTGTTAAAATGCAGTGACCTTTCTATGTAGCATTACCTTTAGAAGCCACTCAGTTGGGCTGAGAGAACTGCTATAATTAGCAAGAGGCATTTTAACCATAAATAAGACTACATATTGGCTTTTTATTTAATTTTTTGTTCTACAGGCTTACTACCTATGCAATTATGAGTAACTGCTGCTATGTTTTGAAGGTGCAGTGTTCAGCCTAACAAATTGTCTACAGATCCTGGTGGTGAAAGAACTTCACAGGTGCCAAATGCAGATGTGTGTCGCAGTAGTACAGTTGTGAGGAGGAGGCTGCAGGTCAGGGATTTATTGGGCATGGGATTGTACTGTGTGGTTGCACCAATGGTGCAGAAAACATCTGTGAGAGAAGCCTTATAGCCCTTGATTATTAGCCCCTTATTCCTTAAAGTAATCTAGAGTGTAGTCTGTCATGGTACCGCAAAAGGAGGGAAAGTCTAGTAAGAATTAAAGGTTAAACACAACTATTTCATGTGAAAAGAGGTTGAAGTCTAAAGGAATGCAGCTGGTCTCACGCAGGAGTGAGGGTTTTTTTTAATAATTTTTTCTTTGAGGCATTGAACCAGTATATTTTAGAATTATAAAAGCTTCAGAAACAGTATTGCAGGTATTTCTATTAAAGAACAGAGCTGTTTTTTCAGAAGTAGACAAACTGTGGAGCTGTAGTCTGTAGGAACAGTACTGATCTTCAGAAAGTTTCTGGTTTTGGTTGAATTTATAGGGATAAGGTATATAGGGATTTTGGAAGCTTTAGTGTCTATATAGTAGCTCAGTTAAGAAAACTAGAATTTCATGTAGTGTCTGATTTAAATGAGCTTTCTTCTGTCTGTAATCTATTAAGTATAGCTGCATGCACCCCTGAGACTGCCATACAGAGGATATAATTATTTTGTTTACCATTTTGAGATTGATGGGAAGGGAATCAATGCCAGTTACTTTGCTTTTCATTACTGAAGGCATCTGAAATGTTGACCAACCTTATCTTACTTGTGTCAAAGGGATCACAAAGCCCTTATATACACACCATTTGACCTTCTAGGACATTCTTCAAAGAACTGGCAGGCTTAGCATGTCACTTTTTTCCTCTCTTGAAGAAATTAAATCTAATTAGGAGGATCCTACTAATACAATGTAGATACAGATTACAGGTGCACACAGAGTGTGGAGAGTCCAGAATGAAAATAGCTGTAATGAAGAAGCTTGGGGGAGGGGGAGGACCCTGAAATAGGCTGACTTAATTATCAATCTCATACTCTAAAATAAGTGCCTTCAGTAGCTGCACTGATATAAAACAGCAAGATGGAAAATTCTGTTGGGGAGAAGAAATCTCTCAAGGGTTTTTTTCTAGAGAATATAAAATCAAAGGAATTATGCACAGATATAACAGCTGCACAGTTTTAATACCAGTGATTAGTGTGTGGTATTTATTTCCCTCTTCTTGACACAGGTGTAGTTTGACTGGATACACCCGAACTGCTCATATGTTTTAAGAGGGGAGGAATGAACAGAACTGACTTTTCCTTGGGAAGCCTTTGACATTTGACTGGCTGTTAACGTCGTCCTTCTTACAGCAAATGTCACTTGAGACTTTTTTAACAGAGAACAAAAAATATGCTTGTGCATTCTTGTCATTCCACATGAAATCAGGTGACTGATTTCTGATAGTAATCTCAAGAGCATTGAGTTCCTCCCAGGTCTACTTCAGAATAACTGATTTTTGCATGTAATTTTTGAGGCAAGGAGTGTTAATAGTAGATTTTCTGAGAAACTAATTATTTTAAATGATGCTATGAAATGGAAATAAACTTACTGAGTATGTACAGTAACAAGACAAAACCCAACTGATTTAAAGTAGGTGCAGTATCCAGGAGTAAAAAAATAATGTATGCTTGTTTTTTGTGTCCTTGTGTGACTGGGGAATTTAGAGCAGTCATTGGAAGATGAAGGAATCCAACTCTCTGCATTATTGGACCCAGAGGCCATGCTGTGTGATTACTAATGCATGCAGGCATGGTCAATAAATTTCATGGTTATACATCTCATTGTCATTTTCAGAGCTCATTGATTTAAGCAGCTCACACTGATCAAGGATATCCAACAGGCAGCACAGCCTTGTGTGCTGGTGGATACAAAGTGAAGAAGTCTTATTTCAATCAAAAACTGAGGAAAAAATTTACTGTGTGAACTGGAGCAAGTTGGCCAGAGATTGTGGAGAT
The DNA here is from genome assembly GCA_035221455.1 of Xenops minutus. Taxonomy (NCBI): domain Eukaryota; kingdom Metazoa; phylum Chordata; class Aves; order Passeriformes; family Furnariidae; genus Xenops; species Xenops minutus. Next base: position 6,990,342 of record JAWWEE010000034.1, on the reverse strand, counting down.
TATGTTCCTGGAGATTTTCAAAAGCTGACTGGACAAAAGGATCCTGAGCAGCTTGTTCAGATTGACTCTGCTTTGAGCAGGGCGCTTGTGCCAGGTGATCTCCAGTGGTATTTCCAATCTCCAATGGTTGAATCCATTTAATTAACATTTAAGGTCAAACTTCTGCCTTTAGCAAAATAAAAAATTTTAAATGGTTTATTTAAATTTAAGCACTTCCACTGTCACTTTATATAGCTGGCTTCAAAGCATATTGAATTATATTGAATGTAATCTTCTAATGTCTAATGTAGCTTTGTCTTTGCCAGTAGATACATGTTTCTTCCATTATCTTGTTTGTTTCTATTTTGTACTTTGTGAGTAATATTTGCAATTATTTTCTACAGTACCATGTTGGTAACAGCAGCAGGAAGCCATAGTTAGCTCAGCTGGATCGTTTTGGCCTCTGGAGTTCTTGCATTGAGAGAAATAACTGCCTGCTTATCTTTGTGGCATTCTGAGTCTCTTCTTCTTCTCATCCCCTTTTTTGTCCAGTATTTCTATATTGGTTGAACTTAAGACAGATGGTATGAATAGTAAATCCAAGTTGATTATAACAGATACTGTCTGAAGCTGGCATGTCTGTAACTAGGAAGATGAGAACAATGGGCAGTAAATATTTGGGATGGGCTGAAAGAAGTTACTATAATAATTCATAATTGTCTTCCCTGTTACACTGGATAAACAAAGCAAAAATTATTTCCTTCTATTTGTGCACATTTTTGGAGGGCCTCAGAATTGCTGTGATGGTGTATTGAGCTGCATTTCTGCTCAGTGCTTTTTGTTGGCCTGTTGAATGTTACCCAGAACTTCCATCGGTGCAATCTCCCTGTGGAGAATGTGGGACTGGGAGGGCTGTGCTCCCTTTGCCCCTCTACAACTGGTCTGCATTAAAGCACCTGAGGACATATTTGTAATATTAAACTAAAGGTGCTTAGCCTTTGTTTAAAATCCTGTCTCTGTGGAAGCAGGTTACCTAATGAGCATGTTTTACTCATCTCATGGGGACAAAGCCTGAGCTGTTAAATCTGTCACAGCAAAACGAAACAATTTTTGAACCAAGTCATCATTTTCAGCATCAATAGAAGGTCATGCCCTTGTCAGCTGGCATTGGTTCAGCATAAGGTTCCAGTCAGAATTGGCTGCAGGATGCTTAGAGCTGCTCTTTTAGAGACCTTCACCCTTTACTATGTTTGGAGCTGCTAATATTGTGGATCTATTGAATATTTATAGGGGCCTTATGACAGTCCTCACTGCAGTCATTGAGTATAGACTTGCTGAATCTTGGTAACTGATCTGGCACTAAGAAGTTTGTTTAAGCTCATGACAGACTTCTTCCATCATTTCTTCTCTGCTTCCTGTTGTATGTTAAGCCATGATACCTATTTGTAAAGTTCAAAATACAGCTCCACTTCTACAGCTTCTGCAGCTTCAAGGTTGGCGTGGTTCCTGAGCAGTTCAGACCTTCTGGGACCTGCAGTTTGGCAGACTAAACTTTTTAAGCAAGGTTATAAGTGAAGGCTGTAGAGCTTGTTCTCTTGCTTTGCTGCTTGACTGACCTAATGTTTTGCTCATCTGTGCTGTGCAAAGATAGCCAAAATCACATTATATCCACACCCCTGGTGATTTTCCAAATGACAGTGCAAAAAGTTAGGGATCTGTTTTAATAGTAGGTGGTTGTTCTCATCAAGAATTGCACTGGTCTGGTCTTTTTACAGTGCATGTATGATCATATACTTGAATTTCTCTTCCCATGAGCATCCTCGGATGCTGAAAAGAGATTAATTTTTAATCAAGTGAAAATTACCAGAATATTGAACATTCTTACTTGAGTGATGTTGCTCATAAAAGAGAAAATGCTATAACATTTGTAAATGTAAGTTATAGGTAATTATAATTTCTTCCTGAACACTTCCTAAGTCTTACAGGATGTATAGGTAGCAAAGTATTCAGATTTGTGCCTCAAGTGATGCCTTGATTTATATTGAAAACATAAATCAGTTCGTTGTCAACTTTTGTTTTTCTTATGTCATCATTAAGAAACTTGCTGATTATTTACTTATTTAAAATAGGCCATAATTTCCCATTTTTTTTTAAAGACTTGAGGCTTTTAAAATGGCTCATACAGAATTACCGTATTTGATTAAAAATAATTTTAGAAGAGCAGTTAAGGATTTCTTGTAATATTCTAAAAAGCTACAAGTGGCATTTTTTAATATGTAATGTTACCCTGCTGATGGCTGCTTTAATATTAGTTCTGATTGTTATAACTGTTTGCACTTCTTTTTGGTTAGAGGAAATTGTGTGTTCATTTTATTCTTTGGAAAAATGTTTTTAAAAGGGCAAGCATTGGCAGGGCTTTGCTTCTACCTCTAGATTGGATCACTCATCAGGCAAAGTCTGAATTGCTAGTAAAAATGAAACCTTTGAGGAAAATTCTTGCCTGAGGTTGGATTTGTACTGATTCAACGCATTTCTTACGGTTCTACCATCTCCCTCAGTGCTGCTTCTGGAACAACATGACCCTTTTAATGAATTTTATTTTGTGGCAAACTGGATTTCCGTGTACGTGCTCTACTTGCTTGTATGCCTCATGTTTGTGATGAGGGCTCTTCTTTGTTCTGCAATACTTAAAGCATTAGCTTATCAGAGTTGAAGATAAATAAAGCATCCTGTTTACTAATTAGCTAAATTTTCATCAAGTATCATCCTGAAGTCACTAGAATTACTGAATTAAGACATACTGTTGTCTTACAGCTTGTAAATTATGAAATGAAACATAAAATTTACCATGGAAGGTGATGGCTCACAGGGTTTTATAAGGCAGCCAAATGCTAAATGCTGACTGGCTTGTGAGAATGAGGGGACAAAACCCAGAGTCTTACTTCATAAAAGCAATCTGCCTGTATTTTGTTCATATTTGTTCAGATTGCTTAAATAATAATCACTTTCTCTGATATAAGAAGCCAATTTTCCCACTGAGTGCACATACGTATTTTGTGGATCTGAGTGTTAGTCATTTTTCACTGGAGTTACTGAGTTCTGTCAGGCCTTGTGTGTGAGCACTCCTCATCTAGAACAGTAAAAATTGTTTGTGATACTCATTTCTTAAATCCCTGCTGTTAAGGGATCCCCTCAGTCAGTGTGACTGTCCTGAAAATCCAGTGTACCCAGCAGTGGGAAGGACCAGTTCCTCTCTGTCTGTCTGCATAGTTAAGAATTCTATAGTACTAAATTCGAGCATCTTGCATACTTTTTTTTTCTAAGAAATTCTGTGGAGAAATTTGGGATCTAAAGTTTTTTAGATTTTGAAAGTCAGAGTAAAATTTATCCTCTTCTCTCCTGTAAGCCCCAGTGCTGCTGGCTCATGGTGTTCTATATTGAAGGTATGATTCCAACTTGTAATGTATGCATGGAAATGTATGGATTTATAGTTTGGAAAGGCAGCTAAAACAGTTGGAGATGTATGATTTTTGGAGTTAAACACAAAGAAGAGTTGCTCTAAACTTGGCAAAATGTAGCCCAAGACAGCGTTTGTGTTCCCTGGGATTTAAAACTTTGTGGTACTGTTAATTTGATGTGAAAAATGCTCCAGTTTCCTTATAACTTCAAGTATTGTATGTTTTCTGTGGAAGATATTTTTTGTGCATGTAACAAGTATTAGGTCAGTGAAATCAGGTATATAGTCCAGCAAAAAAATCCATTTAAGCAAAGAAAATAAGGAGAAACATCGTGTTACTGTATACTTAAACTAAATTATTTTTGAATTTTGTGACCCAGAGATTTCAGTAGAAACTTTTCCACATCCTAGAGCACTCAAACCGTGAACTTTGGTTTTTGGGAAGTGGGAACTCTAGAGACTGACGAAAGTCTTCGCTGTTTTGAACTAAGGGTAGCAGTGCAGTTTGGCAAGTGCTGAGGCTGTGGAGTTGCTCATAGAGTTGTCCTATTCCTCAGGTCAACGAGCCATTAGTCACACTAATTACAGTGTTCCTATTTGCAGTCTGATCTGTCTCTTATGTTTTCCAGGGATATCCATAACTGAGTTGTGCTTTATGAACAAGGAAAGGGGCGTAACAACTCGTCTGAAAGGGTGGTAAGAGTTGCCAAAATTTCTTACATACATTTGTATTTCTTTCATTATTACATGTGTTCATGTCTAAAATCTAGAAAGCAAAATTGTTACTCTTTTAATCAGTCGTGCTGTTTACTGTCTCAGACAGTCTCACAGTTGTCATTCTTTAGCCAACAATAAAGTGATGAAACATTAAATTCATTTTATAGTAATAGCCTGCAGTGCCTTTTTTCAAACAGAAGGACTGTTGAACTGAGTATGGCTAAAATATGCAAGAGTTTGAATTACCCTGCTTGAAATAGCACATCACCATATAAAAACTAATGTCTCTATAATCAAAATGTAGAATAATTAATTGCATATAATGTAACTAATAATAAAGCTTCCAAAACTTTATAAATGGGCCTTTTAAAAAGTTTCTTTTTCTGCTGCTGTCTGGATTTTAGACAAGAGGTGAAGTGACTTCCCACCTCCTGACTGCCTGTTGTCAGCCCCTCAGTTTTGTGTTCAGCTGACAAACTTCCTCTGGGGTTGTTCTCAGAGCGCTGTGTGCAGAAATCTGTGGCTTTTGAATGTAACTCAGTTACAAATTCAGTGACTATTTACCTACTTGTGTGGTGGGATGTGTGGCTTTTTCTGTAGTTTAACTTCTCTTTTTTAAGTGAAGAGCCCTTGTCAGAACAGTACAGTCAGCATAATCAAAGGTCAAGCAATTTATTAATTTGTATGACTTCACTCATTTGGGAAGTCGTTCCTGAGAACTAATCAGACAAAAGTTTTCTGACACAAGGAAAAGTCATTTAGGTTGGGAGAAAGGAACATGATTAAAAAAGCGGGTCTCTTAATGACTAAAACCAGAAGACAGCTGTACTTACTATATGAATAAAATGGATTAATTCAGACTTTTAAAGCTTTTATTTCTTTTATTAGTCTCCTTTTAAATTTGTTTTAAGGAAAGTAGATTTTTGGGTGAAAGAAGGGAGTACAGTTTACACAGTATGAGCAAAACTGGAAGTTATTGCTTCTGAATATCCTAAGCAGTATAGAAGAGGTAGGAGATGACTTAGGGACTTTTTCACTGTAAGAGTGATCCTAAGGTAAAATTTGTAGTATTTAGAACAAAGGAAAATAATCGTAGGGGTGAAAGGGATAAAATGGCAGTAATTAGAAGGTGTTACCTCCCACCAAAAAGCCACACTACTCTTTCAGAATTAAGAAAGAAAGGTAGCAGGAAATCAAAGGAGGTGCTGTTTGTGGATACATGAGCAACCTGTTGATACTCTGCAGCATATTTATGAAGGAAAGGAATGTACAGCTTTGAAAATATTCCTGTTCCTTCTACACTAAAAAAGCAGTAGAAATTGTACTATCATTACCAAAGGGCTTTTTTTCCAGATTTCATGTCAAAGACTTATTCCTTATTTCAGAAGTGAGGTGTCCTCTGTACTCCTTTTAAAAAGTATGTCAGCCTTAATCAGGAGTGCAATACGTTTTCAGAATGATGGTGCTTTCAATTTATAGCTTGTCAGCCCTGAAGAATGCTGGTTAGTTCCTTTACGAGTGCGACTCCGTAGCTGAGACTGCTCACTCATAAAGCCATTTTAGGCTCATTTTGATTTGGTTATTGGTTTGTGGCTTTTAATGATGAAATAGAATTGCATTTTTGTGCAATAAACCTCATAGTGGAAAATCTGCGAAGCTGGAGCCATTTAGAAACTGCTCTTACTCCCACTGAGATCAGCAGTAGCATTTCTGTGGCTTTCAGTGGGAGTAACATTATACTGTTTGAATGTGAAGACTTTTCCGCTTCTTTCAAAAAACACTTATAACAGTTTGCTATGGATAGGGTTACACGAAAACTAAGTAACTATTGTACTACTTGTTTATGGAAAAAAGGTATTTTCTAAGTTGGAAAAAGAAGTTTGTACCCATTCCTGTTGTGTCAGCATATTGTTTGGGGTTTTTTTAATATCTGCAGCTCCGGAAGTGGTTGCACCACAAAATTTGGTTATCTAAATTGTTTTGATTGTGTTGTCCAGTGTGTTTCATTATATTGTCTGTAGGAGTAGGTCTGAACAGACTGAGTGTCTTCCCAGAAGGCAGGGAGAGTTGCAGTATGAATATTTATTGGAGTAGTGGTTTAAATTCTGCCATTGCAGATACTGCTGGTCATGTAAATAGGGAATGTGGATTAGACAGAAAGCGTGCCATCTCCTGAATACAAATGTCAAAACTCTTAGTTCTTAACTTTTAACAAAAGCCTAATTAAATATTAGTGGCATTTTCATGGATGTCATTTAAGAAAAAGGTTATTTTTTACAAAGGTGAACATTCAAACAAGTGAGATACTGTATTTGCTATGCAATTGTCATATGATTTTTTTTTTAAGCCCCTCTAGGAAGATGGTATAAGTGAATTTAGCATAAAAGCTTCTAACCCATGGGTGCCCAGAAGTGATTTGAAAAACATTAGAAATAACTGCCTTTTCAGAAGTGAATACTAAATAGATATTTCCAGAGCTGTGGTTGTGTGATTTAAATGGTCAGTTTTGCTTGTAATGTACAAAACACAGTTGACTGGATTGGAAACTTATTCCAGGCTGCCAGACTTCAGACCTGAACCATCCAGAGAGGGTGTTTCTTAGCTGTTGTGAAGATCTATTTTTCTTGTAATTAATTTTCTTTCCCTAATTCATTGCTTGTAGATTAATGGCTGCTTCTTTTGGGTTTCTACCATATTTTCTGGAATGATCAAGAGCAATAAATTAATCTTAATTGATGGATTACTATAGATTAATCAAACTCCTGCTTAATGTGCTTGATATTTCTTGCGAGTAAGCTATTTTTTTAAAACGTTGTCTATAGTGAAGTTTATTAAATTAAGACTTGGGCATGTAAGATTCCTTGTCACATCCAGGAAGCACAAGATATGACCCAAATACTCAAATTACCAGAAGATAGCATTTTGATTTATAAACACTTGCAGCGCAAACAAGTCAGAGCTAAGTAATTTTAGAAAGGAATTTCCCCTTCTGGTAGTGTATATTATATGTAGATGTTAATTAGGGATTTTTTTCCATATGTAGCTCTTGAAAATTATTTGTATCCTGTTTATCTGATGCCAGGTCTGTTTATCTTGAATGTGAAGTTTTACTATTGTCTGCATGACAGGATTTACAAACTAAGTCTGACTCTGTGTTATGTGCCTGAGAATTTACGTCTGCACTATTATCTTTAGTTAATGATCATACAAGCCTTCCAGAGTTGCTGATGAGTCCTAATTTTGGCTTTGTTGTCCACACAATTGTTCTGCCTTTGGTGTTGAATGGATTTAAACAGGAATGTTGGATTCTTACGTACAATATGTGTGGATTTAATTTCTTGTATATCTGATGGAAATTTGCAATCACATGACTCCTGATTTAGAATGGGTACTTGTTTGAAAGCATGGGGAGTTTGCCCTGGTGCTGCCTATAGCCTGGCATGGTTTATTGATGACTGGGGGGTGCAGGCAGCTGGAGGGTTGAGCACCTTCAGTTAACCCACGTGAGGCCTGGATGATCAGCCCCTGGGATGTTGGAAGCTGCTCCCCTACACGTTCAGGTCTCCTGCTAACCAAGGTCACAGCAGCAGGAGCAAGCCTGGCACTCTGCAGCAGTGCTGTGACAGGCAGCAGGCTGTGGCCATGCATTTTTCTCCACTGTGCAGCTACCTATGCACTAACAAATACAGACTGTATTGCTACAAATAGCATGTCATGGTTTGATCAGGTTTAACAAACTATGATTTATTTTAGGAAGCATCAGAACGGCTGGAATACCGATCATTGAAACAGTAGGGTGTAGACATGGCTCATGTAACCTGCTTATTGGCAAAATGTCTTGCAAAAGTACTTACCTGTCTGAAGTAGAGTTTCATTGAATTGCCTGGGTAAGGTTGGCCTTAAGTGGACTTCAGTGCAGCTGAAGTCTGTATGATACATCATTGTGGGTCACCTTGCTTTCTGCTTTGTGGCTCAGGGGAGACTTTCTTCATCTGAAACGCATTAGTATTCAAAACTTGTATGCTTTTCTGGACCCAAAAGACTGATAACCTGTACTCGGGGTATGCATGTGGAAACCTGCTAATGTATATCACTCAGACATCTTTGCACCCATTGGAACTGAGAACAAATGTGTAACTTCTGGTCCATAAGATCTAACTGCCAGTGTTCCCATTCTGGTTAAACATATGATGTCATTCCTTTGTCATATCTTTGCTGGTACGTTCCCTGATGCCATAATGAATTTTCCCATGTGGATCAAACTGGGAGATGAAAAGGTTTTGAATTTAACCTGAATTTTCATAGCAAGAGTCATGGTAGGCCTTCTTAGTATTCATTTAGTGTTCTGGGAGACATCTCTGGCAATACTGGAGTAATATTGGCATGGTCTATTAAAACTACAGTGAATAAAATTTTAAGACCCAATCTCTTGATTTACATTTCTTACAGCAACATCTAATAGAATTGACAAGGCATAAACATTAGCCAGATTTCCTCCTTTTATTTAGATCCATTAAAGACCTTTCCAAGCAGATAAAGGAAACTTAGATGATGAAAATGATTAAACAATAAATATAAGGCATTAGCTTAGAAATGCCTTACAATACTTGCTCCTTAGTAGGCTTCCCCTTAGAAACAGATTCTCTTCAATTAACATTACATCACAGAACAGATATAGATGCAATTGAAATGCAATCAGTTTTAGCTGCTGCTACATAAGAATTTTGTGAGACTTCATCTTGTGCAACTTAAAGGGTCTTCCTGCTAAAAACCTGATGACTGTTGAATTTTGAGATAGGTTCTTGAAATACCTACATCGTGAAGGGAAGAGTATTAGACTCTAGCAAAACAGTCACCTTTGCATTTTAGATTTAAAGCTGAATTTTGCCTCCATCTGTAGGGTTATGCACGAACAGCTGCGGAGGTGTGTTGTCCCATGAGAGTTCTGGCAGGGATTGTTTCCCTGGAACAGGGCACTCAGAAGCAGAAGGGAAACGTGCCCTGATATGTCTCAGAAGCTCAAAGCATCGCTTGTTCCTCCTCTCCTTCCTGACTGGAATTCCAGGAATTGTTGCAGCTTTAGCATCGCCCACGTCAATAGAAAGGGAGACTTTGTTTCTTGCCACTGCCCCCTACCATTGCCAACATAGGTCCTGGGCATTTCTGACTGGGGATATGAGGGCATGTTCATCTCGTTAAAATGATCATTAGCATATCCTTTTGTTGACACTATCTTCAACGTGTTCCTTCTTCTAATTAAATTGTAGCCTATTGTATGGTAATTCTTTTTCTTTCCTGAAGTGTTTCTTCTTCTTAAGATAAGTGGAGAGAATGAGAACTGACAGCTGACAGAAGATTGACTTCATAATGCTGTAATGGATCACAGCACTTCTTGTGTTGAGTGTTTCTTCTCTTGGCACTAGACACTTGTGAAAATAGTTGCTGGTATTTTTTTCAAGTTTTACTATATACATATATAGGATGATATTTTGGCACAAGGATGTAACGCTTCATTTGGTGAGAAAGATAAAATTTTCAGCCTTCTTGGAGGAAGTTTGTTTTTGTTTGGTGGTTGCACGTCACTCTCTGGGTATTTATAGGTACAGGGGCAGCCCTAAGGCTGGATGTTTACCAGCATGTGTTAATGCAATAGTATATCTTTCAAGAAGTTTTTTTTTAATGGAGCCAAGTTTAGAAAGATGTTTGAAAACAGCCTTGTCACGCATGTCATCAAGGTCAGAAGGGAGAGAAAACAGATATTTCAATGTTCCAGCTGAAGTTTGGTGGAAGGACTGCAGAACGCTGGTGTTTGTAACTAGTGAACTTGTCTCTTTGTGCCTCCTGAACAGTCTCACAGTAGAGATGACACAGTTTCTCCTGTTCTGTGAAATTTTTAGCTCATACTGCTGTTTGGGACTTGAACTTGCAGGGAAGTTTTATACTTTATAAAAGCCACTGATGGTTGATTATGAACCCAAAGTGTTAAAAGTGGCATCAGCTGAAAGCGTGGAGTGCGTAGTGTGGAAAAATCCCTAAATGAGGTTGGGAGTGTGGTGTCTGTATTTGGAAATTCTCTAGTTGTTGATGCAGTGCAGAACAGCGGTTAATTCTCCCTCTGTTTATAGACAATGGAGGCGTTTTTTGTCATAGCTGTAGTGCTTTGGAAAGGGCCTTTTCCAGCTGTAGTGCTGACTTTGTCATGTTTTGCTGTGATGAGCTCTGCAGAGCCGTGAGCAGTGGGTTCCGTGTTGCAGCAGTTCAGCGTGTGGTGAATACAGCTCGAGCACCCGGGGACCGAGACCTGGAGGTGCACAGCCTTATCTAAAGCAGACCTGCTCTAATAACCTTTGTGTGCCAGTGGCACTGTGGCATAAATGCTGCTTTGTGTTCTTTTTTTAACTTAAAGAAACTCCACTGATTTACTGGATTTATTCCAGGCTTAAACCGCTGTAGAGGCACACTACTGCTGTGTAAATCCTTTCTGCCAGCAGGTGGAAATACATATACAACTCATCCTTTGACTTGTGTCTGTCTTTGGCTGGCTGATGTCTCTCTCCCAATCACTGATGCTGAAGGTTTGTGAAAATTCTGTTTAAAATTTGCAACATAATGGATCTTGCTGTCCCAAAATTTGCAAGTTCTCTTTTAGGGATGTCTGGCTGCTCGTGGGCCTGTCAGGTGTTCCATCTCCATGCTGTAGCATTGTCATGGAACCTTCTTACACAGTCATGTATTAAATGAAAAGCAGTAACTGTTTCAAATGAGCGTAAGCAATACCTTCCATAGAAATAACAGTTGATAGGAAAGGATAAAGTATTTTTTAAGTGTTAGGTGCTGGTATTTTCCTGTCCAAAGTACTTGCCAGCAGTAACGTTCCTCAACTGAATCGAAGGAAGATGATCACGGGAGGATGATTTTTCATCTTTCTGATGTAGTAAATTTAAACTGTATATTGAGGAAGATTACAAATGGAGTTTACTTCATGGAAGTGAGACTCATAGCTGCAGGTATTCTTCCTCTATTTTCCCTGGTTTTTTAAACTGTATTTCCCAATGCAGTTACCACTCCAGGACTTACCTGTGAGTGGAAAGTGGACACTGAAGGAAGTAGTGCTGAAACCTGAAAATAATAAACTTTCCCTAGGTGTTTCTGTGGTCATGCATAACTCCTGCAAAGAACACAAGGACAAAACATGCTTTCCTGAGCAAAGACAACAGTGATAAAGGGACAGAAACATACAGAGCTCTGGCTGTGTGGGAACTTTACTATGAAATAAGCTGGAATGTGAATTTACATTCTTTCACTGTTCACTGAGCTTTCCATCCTTCTGTAAGAGGTAAAGGTAAGGACACCTTTGACAACTGAGAAGGTCAGCTTTTGCATTTTTGGGGGTTAAGAATGTTATGGGGGGAAACAAACTCATTACCTTCTCTATGTAGAGAAGGCTGTACGTAATTGTGTTGTGTTTTTGAGAGGAGAAGTCCACAGTTGTAACAGTAATAGTAGAAAAAGTGTATGGATACTTTTGGGGAACAAAAAGTTGCTGCTCTTTAAGAAATTATAATTATTATTTTGTGCTGTACATTTTTACCTCTTTCCATGCCAATTCTTCCTTAATTTTCAGGGTCTTAAGGGTGTAATTCCTAAGTTTTGTCAGTTAGTTCAGGTGAGCAGAATGACTGTTGCCTGGTTGTTGGGTTCTCTGTGGTGTATGTGATAGCAGTGGATAATATTTGACCAAAACACCTCTGTTGTCAATGAGGCTGTGGAGCAAGTGTATACAGTAAAGAAAGGAAAAAACACTTCACCGACTGCTGAGTGTGCTGACAGTGCTTTAGCCTTAGAAACATGCTGTTACCCTAACTTATTGTTAGTCCTTATTCTCCCCACAGAAACTTGACTCCTAGCAGTGACTGAGAAGAAATAAGGAGTTTTTACAAGGACAACTACAGGCAAAACTATCTGTAATGATGCTACCACAAAATATAATTTGTTTTGAGCAATAGATCCTGAACATGAGATTTTAAGGATAACATGCTGCATTTCCTTATTGTCTCTTATCCCAGCAGATGTGATGGTGAATTCTCAAATCTGGGAGAGCTTGCAAGTAGATATATTATTTTAGGTGACTTCCAGACTGAGTGAATCACTGCTTCTACTCAGTGGGGTGCATAATTTTTCAAGGTTGGAAGGAAAGAGTTACAGACAAAATTAGAGACTGTGGAAAAAAAAGTCTTTACTCACAATGGAATTTATCAAGCAGACACAGATGTGCCATGTAGTTATTTGCACTTGCTAATGGGTAATGGAGCCCGTCTTGCTGCTCAGTTTAAATATGAAAGCTCTTGCCTTCCTTTTTTCTGTGTAACACCCCAGAGGAGAGGGCATTGCTGCATCCCCTGGTGCTTTTGGGGTGTTACACTGACAGCTGATCACCCCCTGATTAACGTGAGAGAACAGGCAACTCACAGCATAATGCTGTTCTATTACTTATTTATTTTCCCCTCTTTTTTCCTGCTTGGTAAATACTAAACCTATTCCTTTTTTGCCTGAAACAGAATTATTTCACTGTGCAGCTCTGATTGAGAGATACAAAGGGCTTCTTTCCTAGTGTATACTACAATTGTATAGGGAAAGGTTATCTAGCCTTTCTGAGAACTCATTTAAAAAGGAAGAATATTTTCTCCATTTCTTCTGAATAATAAAGTGCAGAGATTACATTTTGCATCTTGGTCCAAAATCCAATCAATTCTTTTTATTTCTGCATGTAATGTAATTCCTTGGCATTTGGAGAAGACAGCACTGGAAACTAATGTGTATGGGTTGGTTTATTTTTTTCTATAAGCGAGTTATTTTGATGTAATGAATAGAAGCCCATGCTCTGTCAGAAAGAGTTGATCAAATGTGAATTAAATAACCAGACTGTATTAAAAGTCTGTGACTAAAATTGTGAATGTTAATATGATTCGCCCAAAAATGTAGGTATGAAATACAGTAGAAAAAAATTTATCTTGGTCCACCAAAGTCAAGTTAATTGGAAGAAGTTCATTGCAGGAGAGTGTGGCATTTTGTTTTGTCGTGTTGTGACCGCAGGGTATTTCAGAATGGTTTGAGTTTGTTAAAAGGTGGATTTTGCTGGAAGGGATAAATGCAGGATTGTGTTTTGTCAATTTATAATAGGAGTGGAATTTCATTAGCGCTACTATTCATTTGTGTTGTGGGAGGAAGAGTAAAATAGATTCTCATTGACTTAAAATGTCACTGTCAATTCTAGCTGCTGGAATTCTCTGCAGTTTGTTGGCTGAATATAGGAAAGAAAATAGGACTATGGGTCAGCCCTGTTCTTTCCAATTAACATCCTTGGGTTTTTGTGTGGGCTCATACATTTGTGGGGTTTTTGTTGTTGTAGTTGTGTAACACTGTGCTTTTGTCTTTTCTTCTAACACCCACGCGCTCTTTGCTTTCTGATAGCGCTTCGTATTTATTTCTGTAATGCAAACTGTCCTCTGGATTGCAGCAGCGTAATTTGTTGTGCCTGTTCTTCATACCTTTCTGTCCCTGATCTCTTAGAAAGTCCTTGACATTTCTTTACTTGGTCTCCCCAACATAATGTTTACATTATTGTCTTGTCCAACTGCTGACAGTCCTTTCTTCAGTGTTTCTCAAACTTGTGTTTGTTCTCTCCTTCAAAGAGCTGAACAGCAAATCTGTGTATCCCTGTTTTCACATTCATTCATCTTCTTTCTGTCTTTCTAAGCTTTGTTCCTTGTCGCAAATTTCAGTTTACTCCTTATAGGGCAGGCTTTGAAACCAAAGTCTGTGTGCTGGCAATAAGATGTGATTAGTCTTCACTTTGGCTTAAACAGAAGAATTACCATCTCTGCCAGTTTCCAGCTCACAGAACTGCAAGCTGGCTATCAGATCCTAAACTTTTTGGAATGAGGCTTCTTACTGTTCTTACTATGTTGGGGTGGGGTTTTTTTGTAGAAATTCTTAGCACAGATCACTGAAAAATACTGTCCTTCGTGCTCCAAGTCACAGATCATACTGATATGGAATTTCCTGATGGTACTTGTGAACAGCTTTTGAATTATGGCTGCCATGAAGTTCTGTATTAGCATGCAGTGAAATGACTTGAAAACAAAGCAAGTGAAATGAGAAATACCTGTAGTTAATCTTGCATTCAGAAATATCACATTAGCTGAAAATCACTTTGGCCTTGTGTGAGTTTCTCCCCCTGTAACTTGTGAAGATAGTGTCATGTTCCTGCCATTGTTTTCTATATCTTAAAGAAAATTGTGTAAGGAAGGACTTTGATTTATAGGTGATCAGTCTTCTCATCAAAATTTTTTTGTAATAACTGCATTATTGTCTTTAAATTTGCAGAATAACTGCTTAAATTCTTCCAATAACTGTAGAGGCAGTTGTATTACCTGGAAAGGATTCTTTGTTTCTGTTCTGTTATTTTTAAAGTTAGTATTAATCATTCAAATTCACTACAGATAGTGAAGACCTCAGCTTTACAGGTCTTGGAGGAAAAATGAAGTATCCCTGAAAGCACTTGGGTGCTAGTTCCTCCTTGATTCAGAGATAAAAGTTTCATGTCTTTATAGGAGCATTGTAAATGGCAGTGTGTTAGACCGGGGAGGTTTTCTCTCTAATTCTAGAACAGAATAAGTGTAGACATAAACAATTAAAATTACAAGTATTGTTAATCCCCTACAACTGTTTCATAGTAGGTAAAGTCTAGCACTCCCAATTTTAAATATGGCCTTAGTCGAACTACTGCTTCTCAAAATATTTCCACTTATCTCTGAAGTCATAATTATGGCATTCATCGTATCTGAATATAATTACTGCACTTTGCATTCTGTTCAAGTCATGGGATTTCAGTGTGGAATTAATTTCAGCTATTGCTTTCTTGCCTACTGGAATCAGCATTTTGGACCCCATCTCCTTCAGTTTTTACCAGTTATAGTGTAATGTTTCTAATGAGGCTATCTCATATGTCTAGAATATTACTCTAAAATGGAAAGAGACATTTGCAAAATAATAAGCAAATACCATATGGGTGGTTATGAAGCTTGTCCTTATCAGGTGCACAGAGATTTCTGGATATGGCAACTGCAACAGCTCCCTGTTAATCCTCTTGTAGGCAGAATATCCTAAATTATTCCACCTCATTAAGAAGTTAAATGGAATTATATAAAAAATGAGAAACAATATCTCTATATAACAAGACTTAATTGCTACTTGTCAAGTGTTTGAGATGCTCTGCTTTAGAGAAGGTGTTGCTGGGTGGTTACAAATATTTATTCAACTGGATGCAATACTAGTGAGCAGAACAGACCAGTAATAAACATGCCTTTCTAACATATCCTCAAAGAATTAAAACACTCAAAAAAGAAACTGGATTGTTTAGAGACATGTGCTCCTGGTTGATGAAGTCTTTATGAAGCATTTTCAAAAGCCTGATAAGTGCAGTAAACTAAAGATACATCAGGGTGTTCACTGTGTGCTGCCAATCATATGGAAATTGGGACGAAGCTTTGAAATAACGTAGGGCCATATAATAGTATTACTGTGTGCCTTTATGGACTGTGGGATCCCCTGATGGGGAGAACTGCACGTGTGCACTGCAAGGTAGATAGCCTCAGTTTGGAACTCATTACGAAGAGTTGCTATGCCCAGTCATTTTCTATCACAACCTTGGTGATTTATGTATCTAAATGTAACAAATTTCCTCCTAAAAAAGTAATTAGTCTTTGTGCTTTGTCCCTCTTTATTTGATTTAGAAAGGCTTTCAGGATGCTGTTTCCTCTAGTGGGTAGAGTTGTCCTTTGAAATCACAACAGTGAGAACTTTAATGGAACATGAGGGTGCTTGACTTTGTTGTCCCTGCCACTCTCCTCTTTTCCTTATCTCTGTCAAAGAAGAGAAATTGAGTACTGGGAGAACTTGCTTGCAGTAACTTTGTCTTGCTGCTTCCCCTGTACTAAGAGCTCTCCTTTGCTGCTCTGGTGCTCTGCAGGGCAGGGATGTTCTTGCTGCACGCACAGGGGAGAATATGCAAGTCAAAGGCAATGCAGCAGGGAATGAGGGCTGGGATACTTGGAGCATCTCCAGCTCTCCCCACTAGCCCAGGGTGGATGGAGACAGGCCCAGCACATGCTGAGCACAAATCACTCGGAGGCTCTCTTCTAATTTCTCTCCTCTTTATCAGTCTCTTTGCTGGGATGCTATGAAGTTCCTTAGTCCTTATTTCCATCTTCAGCCTTGCTGCTGGGCAATTGGGGCAATACCACCATTCAATTTAGCAGTATTTCCTCAAGAGCTTGAGGCCTTGACTGATTTGTAGAGGACAAATGAAAAGAACACTTGCAAATGGGTTTCTGTGCTATTAGAGCCCTAAACAGCTTTCCCTCTTGTCTGTGTGTCAGATGACACTCAAGGGGGGACGAGTGGGCTATGAACCTTAAAAAAATTAAAATACTTAAGTGTAGGGTCAACTGTTCATGTCAGTGGGTGTCTTAGCAAACTGGTCTCAGAGTGTTCAGCAATAATAATTTTCTTTAATATTTTCAGGTAGCATTGAAAGTGGTAATTGAGTAGCAAGTGTTTTGAGTTCTTACATTTCCCTACAAACGTCTCTACCATTTACTTACATGATAATTTCACTATGGAACCTCAGTTTTTGGATTAATTTTATAAAACCATGACAGGTGGTTGTGCTGCGGGGAAAATTTTTATCTGTTACATCAATGCCTGCACAAAGAACTGGTAAGCCAGAGAATATACCAAGCCAGGAGAGGTAGAGGTTGTTGGAATGATCTCTTCAAGGGGAGACATTGGTATAGAACTTCTTTCCATCCGTGGACTGTTTCTGCCATTATTCAGCTATTTTAAGGTATTCCATCAATGCATAACATTAATCAAGGGAAAGGGAACTCCTGTTAGCTTGTAGCCTCTGCCCTGTAGCTCCTTGAAGCTGTGTGACTTCTCTTCCCATAGAAATTTGTAGGCTTCACCTCTTTCTGGAGCTATCAGTTCCAGCACAAGTGCAGCATTCCCCATTCTCCTCAGTGACATCTTTATTTTTATTTTTTCCTTTATTCCTCTCAGGTATGCAGAAAGTGGTAGGCTTAAATTGATTTTGGCAAGAAGGCAAAGCGTTGCAAGAAGGCTGTCATCTCCTGATAGAGAGCAGTGGTTTCTGGATGTGAAATCCATACCCTGATCCTTTGCTTCACCTGCTGTTTCAGTGGCCCTGCTTCAGTTCAGTCTGCCCCTGAAGCATCCCTGCTCTGTTTACAGATGGTTCTCTGTGGCTGATTTATGACTTGGTGTGGGGATAAAGGCCTGGTTTCTAAATTTTTTTCTAATACTTCACGTATAAAGAGGATGTATTGACCACTATTAAAGTAGTAGGCTTATCAAAGAGAAAAGATAATTACAAATTGACATTAATGTTCTTTGAGGGTGGCTAATTGTGAGAAATTGGGAGGAGCAGTAAAATAGAGAAGTTTAAGAATAAAGTGCCAGTATCTCTGACCTCCTATTTGAGCATCAAGCCTGCCTTGTATAATAAAAGCTATTTATAAATTGCTGCTCTGTTAAACGTGCACAGAATTTTACGGTGCATAAAATGGGAAGCAGAGCCAGCAAAGGGACTTAGCAGAGTGATGAATGGATGACAGGGGTGCAAGACTGAAACTGTGTTTTATTCATGGATTGTGAGGTCAAAAAGAAGAACTGCAGGGAAGGACTGGCAGTTAAAGGAGAAAGATACAGAACCCAAGAGATAAGAAACGAGTAATCCGAGAATTATCAAGCCACATTGTCACACTTAGTTTTGACAGTTACAACTCTAGGTAGTAGCTTTTTATTTTTACTTTGCTACATTTTCATGCGTTATTTTTCTTCTTTCTTCCAGTTCCAATTGCAGTTGTCACCAGCTGCTTCTGGTGTCACATCCCTAATCCTCGTAAATCTCAGTCATTTATTCCCCTACATTTTATGCAACAGGTAAGAAGAGGGCTTTTCACCCCCCCCCTTTGTTTTGACACAGCCATGCACTCCCACCCAATTATAGAGTGGAAAGTGTGTGATCAAGCAATCTAAAATCATATTCTTGATCTGGGGCCTAGCTAGAAGTTCATTAATCTGTTCAGTATGGGCTGAACTTGTCAAGACTCAAAAGATTGTTAGAGGCTGATAAATCATTAAAATGCCATTTAATTCTGCTGGTCATGCAGGTATTCCTGAGCAGAATGCAGTTAATGCAACTTAATTCCAAACAGCAAGTCAAGTTAAGGTCATGGTTTGCACTCATTCTTTCTAGTTTTGACACAGAATGCGTTCAGCCTATATGTGCGTTTTATATCCACAAGTATCACACAGTAAATCAAGACAGGGCTAGAATAGAGCCGGTTTGGGCTAATTAAAAAAAATCTGATTTCCACTTTTTTTATTCCCTTTATTGTAAGGTTGCCATGTATTTAACTGCATATTGGCAGATTGTTTATAGATACGTGTTTGCACTTCAAAATGCATGTTATTCTCTTATGTGTTCTCTGGGTCTTGCACCTCTCAGGATTTCTGCCAAAAATCATTGGAACGGAAATTAAATAGGCACTCAAGTTAATCATCACAAAGAGAAGAATTCCCTTACCTGGCAGCAAATGAGAAAATACATCCTGATTAGTTTTACAGTAGCAGTGGCCTTTAATTTTCTTCTTGTAGCTTGCAGAGTATTTTCTAAAGTAGGTATGTAAACTTGAATGTTTGGGGAAAGTGCAGCACATCTTTTTCATGCAGAAATGACAAGAGGTTCACTTTTGCAAGCCCTGTGTCTTGGCATACACTTGACATTGTAATGCTGTAATTTAACTTTAAAAATAAAAAAAAAGGCAGTGTATTAAATAAAAAAAAAAAATTGATTGTGGTTCTGTATAAACAAAGTAGATTTGACTGTCTGCAGTGCTGCTTTTGGTGTGATTTGTGTGTTGCAGACTAACACTATTTGTTGACCAGATTGCATCCTGCTTTTGCCCACCAGTGTTGCTGAAGGCTCGTTTAGAGTGTGAAGGGGGTGGGTTGAGAGTGGGTTCTTTCTTTTCCTAAGGCCTTTAACAGCAGCAGAATATTTCTCAGGGAATGGCCTGTTGCTGCCCTGGCTGGCAGTATCCATCTGATGAGCCCCTGGACTGGGAATGGGTGAGTGGGGACTGGGATCCACAGCAGTTAACTCAGACTGGGTGCTGCTGGCAGACCACTCAGGCACTCCCAGTCTCTGGAATTGCTCTGTATGCCTGTTGGGCTAGGAAAAGTATCTTTGCTCCACAAAATGCTTTTCTCAGCCCTACCTTTGTCCAGCAGTATAGAAGATATCTTAGCCTACTGATTTGACGTGCGTGTTGAGCCCAAACATGACAGGCTTATTTGGTGCATCTGTCCTCACTGGTTGAGTTAAGGTCCTTCGCTGTACGGTGTGTATTTGGATTTTTTCTATAGCAAATGCAATTTGAGGGGGATATTAAAGTTTGTTTGCATTGATAATACCTTCTGGCTGGAATAACATGAATGTCTGTTCTGCAAATAATTGCAAGTAGAGCCTGCATACTAAGCAGAATGCAAAGGGAGCATGATGATTGTTTTGTAAATGATTTGAGATCTCAGCTTTGAAGTTAAGGGACCATTGGGTCTATTTTAAAAATAATATTTTGGTAAGAGATCATAGGCCAATTTTTTTTCCCAATAGTGACAGCTTAATACTTGTCTTCTAAGCTGTCAATGATATTTCTTTTAGGGAAGTATATTTTTGCTAGATATTTATTTTGTATGGATAAAGGCATTATATATGTATGAAAAATTATTATTATTATTACAGTAAATGAATCTGAAATGACTTTGCCATAACTCTACATGGAATTTTAAAGTTAGCTGTGAGAACTGGCCTTTCAGTTTGCAAATTAAGCAATTTGAAGTAGTATATATGAAATCCCATGCAATTTTTCACTTCTTACACTGTTCAGAATTCCTTTACCATGGAATAGGAGTGGGTTTAGAATAGTTAATAACAGCACTTCTTGGAATTGCTACAAAGATGTAATTGCTTGTTTCTACATATCACAGTTGGCTCATGAAGCAGTGATTTTCTCTTCAGTGCTTTCCCTAATGTTATTTCCTCCCTGAGAAGTTGATGGTTGAATCAATCCCTAAAAGCAGAGTATTCCTGTGAGAAGCTGAGGGTACTCAGGAAACAAGTGTAGTGGTGTTGGTTGAAACATTGGTTGGATTTCCATACCATAGTATGATGGGATAAAGTGATGCAATGAAGAGACTTCATTCTTTTAGTGTCTGTTACTTTGTGCTCTCAATATGTGGAATTTTTATGGAAATCAGAGGACACGCAGCATTGTGCATGTGATGTGAAACATCAAGTGGCAAGGAGAGTACCCGATGTTTGATGCTGGGCTCTGGGAGGAAGCAGATTGCATACCTGCCTGAAAATAAAAGGCTCACTAGCATAGTGTTTAATGTGTTTTCCTAAGAAAGCAATTACATGTTTTAATCCTGAAGTCTATGAAAGATATGCATTACATGTGTCACTTTTGTATACATTGTTTTGCTTTTCTCTGGAATTGACAAATTAGACTTGCTTTGGACCAAAGCCAAATACTATATGAGCCAATTTAATGGCTTGTGAATTATTGAAGAGAATGTTGGGTACGTAAAGCTTCAGTTTCCTGGCTCCCCTCCCATTTCTCTTAATCCCTTTGGGAATATTGGTTATAACTGTCTTTCAGAGGCTCAACAGTTTCTGAAAGCTGGGTAGCTCTGTCAGTGCAAAGGAAAGAATTTTAAATATGATCTCCCTTTCCCCTGAATTTTGTCTCTTTCTGGATTGCAGTCTCCTTTTTGCTAATTCTAGATAGCAGCTGTGCCAGATCACAGAATACACTTTGATCCTAATGGTCAGCACAAAAATCACTGTCTAAACTTGGGATCAGAGGGTGTTCAAGGTGATAATTTGAATATTTTTCTGTATCTCTGTAATAAATTTACTAAAGATCCCATGACGTGTTTTCTTGCTGAAGTATGGGTTTCTCTTCTGTTTGATAAGGTTGGTTACAGGGCAGGGCTGCTTGTTTGCTGCTGTAACAGCAGCAGGAGTGAGGAAGACACACAAACAAATAAACTTTTCATATCACCATGTTGTTGGAATAGAATATACACTACACAAATTTGGGTCAAGTATGAGCTTTTATAATAATTTTGGGCTGGATTTTGTTGCATACAATCCAATGAATTACATGAGTTTATTGTGAGATGACCTATATACAGGGGTGATTTTAATAGCACTAAAAATGTCTATTAAACTTACCCTAAAGGCGCCTCTTTTTAATAGTGTGTTACCACTTATATTTCTATTATTTGAATTTGCCAAGGTCTGAAATAGGATATATTTTAAATTAAGATATGCAAAGATGTGCTGAAACCATAATTTATGAACCTCCTTGGAATTCTCTGCTCTAAGAGACTTTCTGTATTTATACTTACATTCTATTTTAAAGGCTGCAAAAAGTAGTTTTAATAGAGAGAACTTATTCATGCTAATTTTCAATGTCACTCAGAGGTAAATATTTCCCCCCCCTTCCAAATACTTGTGACATAACAAAGTGAACATATTGATCAGATTTCAAGAAGTGAAGGTCGAGACTTTTCTCAACTTGCACAGAATTCTATGTTGAAATACATTAAATGAGATGGGCCCTGTTTATTCAGAAGAACTACAGATTGCATTAATGCTTACTGCCTGGAAATGTTTGTATAGCAGCTTTAGCTTTTCCCAATAGGAGGTGACTCCTGTAATCCATGTTACTGATATGCCGTTGAAAATTTAATAGTAGTGCAGTTTTATTACTGCATAAATCTGTTATGGCAACATGAATCTTGTATGACAAACTTGGGACAGAATCATATTAATTGTGTCCTTCTGCTGACTTCAGCTGAGTCATATACAGATTCTTTGACACAATTAAATATGAGGAAATGCAAAGAGGCTGCTTGTCAGCTGTGTCTGTATAGACAAAATAAAATAACTTAAAATAGAGGGTAACTGTTAGTACTTCCTGGATACAAGACTGTGAGTTTGCCTCTTTCGTGGTCACAAAGTCCTCAACCATCTTCCTTGTGGAACTCACTTTAATGTAGAGATAAGACTCTAGTATAAGGTAACCACAGTAATTGACATTAATGTACTGTAGCAGGGATTCCTGGCAAGATTGACCTGGAATGTGGAGAAAATCCACCCTTGTTGTGGTGGCATAAACTCCTGCAGACCGTGTCAGTGTGGGTTGGTGTCTGGGCAGTGCCCCCACTCTCTCCTCAGGCTGCAAATGGCAGCCCCTCACACGGAGCTGGGATCAATGGATTCCTTGCTGGCTGCACTCGCTTCCCTGTGCTGCTCTGCAATGAGCTTATTTTCCATAGTGATTGTGGTTAGGTGGGGGCAGTGCAGACAGGGGAAAAACAACTGCAGGGATTATAAAGAAAGCAAGGAAGGTGATTTAAAATCCTTCATGTGGAAGGAGAGGCTTAGAGATGCCTCTTTTTCCTCACTTTTTGCATGGATACTTTCCTTAACTTTGCTAGCATCTCTAATCAGCTCTGTTCCAATGGCCTTCAATATCCAGGCAGGGATTTGCATGGAAGTGAGAACTGTTACTCACAAAGTTAAAATTTTGCTTAGCTTCTGCTCAGTCTTGTTATTTTGTTTTTAACTTGATGATTCAGGTTCTGAGGATAATTCCCACAGGATCTGATATGGACTAAGAGCTGATGGGAGAGCTATTTTTAACTATGCTCCTAAGTTACAGTAAATTATTAATAAATTCAGTATCTAATTTGAGAAAACCTGATAATACTTATCTTCATGTTCATAATCTATGTAGTAGGCTGTTGAAGGAGTTTCTTTAGAAATGAAGCAGAAGTAGCAATTTATAAAGGAAAACTGTATTCTCTGAACATTATTAGAGTGTAGGTAATTAACTTGAGCATCACAAATGAAAACCTGAACCAAGTTTGGAACTGTTTTTAGTTTTAACTTAAGTTTGTTACTGCTCATCAGAAGCAGCCTGTTTGTTTCCATATGCTGTAATGGAAAAAAGGATCTATATTAATTGCAAGTTCTTTCTAACTTAATTGTGTTTCATAAATGTGTAATGTGCTACAGAGGCTAGAACTCATGACAGGCAGTGTATTTTGAATGAAGGGTGGCAGGGTTGGGATGTGGGACTTGTGGCACCTTAAGAGAAGGATGTACAAAATGCTTCTGACTCCTGGAGCCAGAAACCATCAGTCACTGACAGTCTGTGTCTTTCTGTAACGCTGCAGCTCCTTGTTCTGAGTCTCTGCTGGCAGAGTTCACCTTCAAGTTTAGGCATGTGAACTGTCACAATTAAAGTCTAATCTTGTGGCAAGAGACACTGACTGTTTGTGACCTTGGATGAATCACTTGGTCTTATAAGAATAGTGACATTGAAGCAATGGAGTTATTACCTCAGAAAGCTTGGACCACATTTTGTTTTTTAATTAGTCAGCTCAGGAGTATGAGGTATATGAGGATTTAGGTGTCTTTAGGGAGTCTAGTGGGTATTCCACTCATTCAGCAATCCTTTCTGGAATACGCTTTCTTTGCTTTAAAGTGTGTAGTCCTTTAATAACAAAAAATAGACTCAAGATGTTGTGGGAGAAGTCAAAAGTCCCATGAAAACCTTAAAATATATCAGAACTCTGATATGTTCATCTAGCCTGGTGTTTGCCAACTGCCCTGGTAGCTCCAAGTGCTGTCACCTGCCTCAGCATCTGGGCAAAAGCAGTAAGTTTTCAATTGCTGTTTTATCCTGGTTTCTTCTTCTTCCTCCATATGAGAACTAATTATTCCTACGTTGTCATTTTTTACTGGAAGGTGTAGTGTGTCTGAAAACCCAGGAACTCAGTTTGTAGCTCTCATTTCTATGGACATGGATGCTTCATTCATTCCTGCTGGCCAAAATGATGCTTAATGTGCAGGATGTTACTGTTACACAAGAATTCAGGGAATGTTTTGGCAAACAAGAATACTTCTTTGAAAAGATTTCATCAGTTGTGAAGCTATGTGCAAAACAGTGGCTGTGAAAAATACTGAGGTTTACAAACCAGAGAAAATGAGACATCCTTTGCCCTTTCTCCAAATGTGTACTGATCAGGGCACTGCCCAGGATGTGGGAAACCTGATTCAGCATGGAGGCTGTAAACCATCCCTGTTTCATCCCATACAGGTGCTTATTGCAGGCTTTCCTGGCCCAGGCACTCTCAGCTTCTTCTCTTGGTTTGTTCCAAGATACTTAGAATGTTCCAGCTTGCTTGGAATCTTCTGTTTCAATTAGACTAGAGTGTCAGGAGACTTGAGTTCGGAAAGAAGTCTTACCGCTTCTTTCAAAGGTAGGTTTCCTTTGGTCCCTTTGCTGGAGAAGGTTCAATTTGGCTGCAGCACTTGATTGTGGAGCAGTCAGTTTTGTGATAGATCTAGGCTAACCTATTAGGCACTGCACCCAAAAGCTCCCTCCCTCTCTATTCACCACTGCTCATGTGGGGGCACAGGAGGGAGGTCAGGGCAGGTCCCTTTACCATGAGGGAGCTGCTGCCTTGGCTTGGCTGTGAGCCCAAGGCACAGGCACGCAGAGCTTTCCTAAAGGGGAGCTCCTCTTTCTCTTCTCCATTTTGTGAACCTGGCCTTCATTTCACAGCCTTTGTTACAAGTCTGAAATGGAATATGTCATGTCAAAATGAAATTTTGAGAGGGTTTGAGCAAGAGAAGGAGTTATTTCAAATTCAGTTCAATCTGCCGAACCGAGAAATCAATTATTCACACCGCCTGAGTTAGGACATAAAATGAAATAGTGTATTATCACCAGTTAACTTTTCCCTCTATATTTTAAAGCAGGATATTGGAGCTTAGATGTGGAGAGGCGGAGGGATGTTGATGTTGGTTTTTTTGGTTAGTTTGTTGTGTGGTGGTGTTCTGGGTGGGTTCCTTGTTTGGTGGTTGGTTGTGCAGTGGGGTCTTTGTGGACAATACAGGGAGCCTGCACTCTCTGGGATGGCTCACTACTGTTGACTAGATGGGGAAAGGACACCTGAATTCTCAAGGCAGCTTCTTGAATGTCTGTCCAAGTGTGGTGCAAAGCTGAAACTGCTTGGGCTGAGATCTGGTGAGGGCATGGTCTAGGATGTAGTGGCTGCTGAGCCAACACAAATGAGCAAACACAAGTGTAAATGTGCTTTCAGTTATTGATAATCTGTTTCACTATAGGAAAATAGGTCACTGAATAGGAAGAAGCATAACAATGTTAAACTATGTATATTACAATAAATGAGACTTTTTTTGGATCTAACATAAGGCTCTAGATGAAATGCTGTTAGTTTTTGAATTTCTTTTTTAGGTCCTTTTATGCTGTCTCTGAAAATATGCATCATGAATGGGTGTCTAATATTAAGACTGTATTGTGCATGCTTTGCCTTGCATTGGGCAATCCGAACCCTAAAGGGATATTTGATGTAGAGGAATAGTGCAGCAATTAATTGGAGACAATACATAACTCTAATGGTTCCTTTTAGGATGTTAGTGGATGCAGAGATGCTTTGGCAAATATTTGCAGTCCAAGAGAGTGAGAATTGACTCTGTCCTCCTGAAACATCCATCTACATAGAGATGAAATCCTCCTTTTTGTCTTCATTCAGTATCCCAGGCCACGTGTCTCAAGCTCTTGCTGGAATTTAGTACTGTGGCTTCAAGCTATTTATATTAGGATAGGAGGGAGTAAGCTATTCATAGCTAGACACAACTGGAGAGAGATACAGGCAGGCAGAACTGGCGCTTGGATTAGGATCCTTCTGGGAGGCAATGACTCTGTAGCTTTTCAGCTCAGCTCTGTAATGAATCTTCATTTCCCTGGTGTCATGCCTGCATCTTGTCTAGGGCTTGTCATTCCATCATCAATCCCTTCCTGAATTTTTGTGTTCCTTTTTCACTTTTCTATAACACTCTTCTTTCTATCCATTTCACTCCAGCTTCCTCCTAAGTTTCCATGTCCCTCACATGGAAGTCATGTCTCTCGTGTGTCCCCATGTTCAATCCCACAATGTTATTCTGTATTTTCTGGTCTACAGTGTAAATTTTTTGCATGACTTGTGGTCTTATATGTGTCTTGCCTTCCTTGGCAGAGGACATGGGGGTTTGTGCTGTTTGCAGAGTTGGGAGGCTTTAGGTGATAGGAAGCCATTGGTTTTTAAATGATCCAATATGCAGGTACTCTTGGGATGATGATGCATTTGTTGTGCCATCTATCAGCCATTTCCAAGTTGTGGGGAAGGAAGAGTGTTCTGCTTTTCTGTGAAGTTTCCATACTATGCTGAATGGAGGTGGGAAATTCATTTTGTGTTTAGGCAGTGATGCACAGTTGTAAATGGTGTTGTATAAAGCTCTGCTTTAATATTCCCATTTATGAAAATACCATACGTTACAGATGGAACTGGGAGATGTAGACAAATAAGAGAATTCGGTTCTGTTTATTTTATTTTTAGGATTGACTTATTTCCACTAAAGATCTCACTCATTAAACTGAGTAGGTGTTCTGAAACAACCTCAGACCTATTTACAGAACTTAATAGGGATTGTATCTGTTTATAGAATTTCACAGATTTAATGGAAAAAGTCCATAAATGTGATCTTATTCTTTCTTAAATTCCAAACAGCTTTTCCATGAGAGATGTGTTGTTTTCTTTCTCTTTAGTTTTCTTTTACTCTTTTATTTTTGTCACTAGTCATTGGAATGTGCTAAGATTCCTAGCATTGAAGAGATCTAAAAATTGAATCAAAACCATTGGAAATGGTCTTCTGTCTTCCTTGTGCTTTGTCTATTTACATGAAAAAAGCCTGGGTTATTGACACTGTATCATATTTATTGCAGGTTCCTGGATCTCGTTGCCATAGTTACATCTGGTAGTCAGGAAGAGTTCTGCTGGTTCAAAGTTATGCTAATTGACAGTTTCTTAGGGAGAATAATCCTCAAATTTCAGGCTGTAATCATTCTTTCTTGCTTTAAAACTTGAGGAAACTCTTTAGTTTTCAACCACAACAATATCCCCCTCTAATCCAATTCAATTCTAAGGCTGTGTGTAGTTAATTTTTCTCAGAGAATGTTTTTCTTCTTGAATGCTTTTTGCTGTTTGATCAATCCTCCTCTTGCTTTTCTTCTCTTCCCCCACCTCAGAAAACAATGGCCCTTTTCTGATGCTAGTATTGATTTTCTGGAGAAGTGACAGTAATACAATGTCTGTCATGAGTTTTGAGGTTTTGGTTTTTGTGGGTAATGCTACCTATTGTCCCAAGAAAGATAAGCAGAGTTAATCACATGGAAAAGCAAAATATTATTACTGATGCACCATTAATCTTTTGCATGTTCCTAAGGTAAATTGACTTAGTTCTGGTGAGTTTTTGTTTGTTTCTTTGGTAAAACTGTGTTGTTTGGTGCTGGGCTTTCTCATGTTATTCTCAAGAAAAGACAAGGCAGGCTGGTGTAACTGAGCAGAGACTGTGCTGAGGATTCATTCTAAACAGCCCTTGGTTTGTGTGAGTGGTACCTAACAGGAAGGCTGGATCTACAAGATTGTCACAAATGCATGAGATGGGATAAGCTACAGGACTTGTTAATGTAAATTGTTTGAAGATATAATCAAGCTGTATCTGCCTTGAGGTTACATCTTTCTTCAACGTAAACTGATTTGTAGCATGGGAGAGTTTAATTTGGTTTCAAGCAAGGACCAGCTATGCTTCCTGCAGTTTTTGCCACTTTTATATGGGTAGCTACAAGCCTCTTATAGGAAAGGTTTTATTGGCACAGACCCTTAAATTTTATAATGCTGGTGTGTAACTGCTCATCCTGTAGCAGACTAGGGAGCAAAAGAACAGCTGCCTGTCCAGCTTCATTGTAATGTCCACTTAGTGCTACCGTTTTCAAGGTGTTTTAAACTGAGTCTTCTGAATGACATCCAATGGTTACCCAATTAACATGCAGAACCTTGGGCACTTCTAAGTCACCAAAGTTATCAGCAGATCTTCTGCAACTAGATGAAATCTAATTTGTCTCTCAGTGAAGAGGTGATACAGGAGGAATTGCTGCATCTATTGCATTAAGCACATCTGATGAAAGTCCTAATTGAAGAGCCCTTTAAATGTTTTTTTTTTTTGGACTGATGGTAACTGAAGACTTTGCAAAGGTGAGATTTTTATTGAGGAGCAAGCCACAGTCTTTTCACGTGCTTTCTGAACCTGCCTGTTCAAAGGCTTAGCTCTGGGAAGGGCTGGTGGCTTGTGGCTGCCATGGCTTAGCAGTGACTGAGAAGAGGTGCAGGCTCTGGCTGAGAATGCTGTGCCCCAGAAACTGCTGAGGCTGTTGGTGTGGGGACCTTCCAGAGACAGAGTGGTGAGTGGGGAGCTTTTGGATGGTGTACTTAGGAAACGGGGGCCAGGCTGGACAAGGCTTGGTGTCTCTGTAGGTACTAGCCTCTGGGGTGGAGGTGGGGCAGTGTTTGGCTTGTGCTGTACTGATGTGCAGTGATTGAACTGCCATCCAGGCCTTTGGAGCTGTGTAATGTTCCTGTGTTCAGCCCACCATTGAGTTCCTGCAGTGTCTGTGTCCCCTGGTGCAGGGCTGTGCCTGGCAGACCTGCAGGGTGCTGTGCAGGAACCTGACTGCCCAAGGACTGGGCAGGTGGTTGGCATGTTCATTTAAGCCTTAGTGGCTGCCTAGGAGTACTCAGTGTAACTTGCTGGAATCAGAGACATGGTCTAGTGAGTGAGAGAAATGATCCAGAGCCAGGAGGTCAGAATTCTACCTCTCCCTCTTCAATTGATTTGCTGCAGCATTGCACTGTTTATTTATGCTGTATGAATCTTTAATGAAGCTTTTTTTAAACAGGAGAAAAATATGAAGAGAGACAGCAGTGATGGCTAAACAGCTCCTTTAATACTATTTTAAAGGTTTTATGGATTTAAGTTTATAGATTCTGGCAAGTCTCATCTGTGGAAGTGGTATTTGACACAAATATTTTTATTATAATTTTCTCTTGGAACTCGATACAGCAACAGTGGTGTTGAGGTTGGCAGGGTTCAAAGGGTAGCTTACATGTTCTGAGTTTGAATTTAAAATAAAATCTCTGTATTCTGTCCTAAAGCTATAGTTCCTTTTTGCTATTGTTTGGCAGCAATTGTATGCGTGTCTCCCCTTATCACAAGCTCTGAAAAGCTGTTCTTCAAAACTGCATTTATATTCTTAAATTTTTACCTTGTGCTATCAATTTAAATTTGCAATTTTGTTTTTTTTTTCTTCGTAATAATGTGATATATAAATGTATAGTGTGTTTTTGCCTTAGGTGGTTTGAACTGCTTTCTGTTAGCATGTTTTTGGAAGGCTTTTTTCTGCTCTTTCAATGCACTGTGCTGTCCATTTGTTTCAAAAAACTTGTGATTTAGACTCGCATAAGAAACAAATTTAGCTACAGGATGGTGTTAAAGTCATCTTGCAGTGTACCAAGCCTACTTTAACTTAACTTGGCTTATATAAATGCTACCTTTAGAGAGAAGAGGACAATTAGCAAAATCCTTGGAATCTAAAATGTAGGCATTTATTTGGCGAAGTACAACTTACATTTAGCCACTGAGGTATTTAGAAAAATACATCTCTTATAATTAGTGCAAATTTAAGATTAACATCCAATCACATCATTACTTTGCTGCTTGTATTTGCTATCAACTCAAACTTGCAATCAGTTCTCTGTTACATGGATTCTAAATTTTCTAGCTTTAGTTTAAGCTTTGCTTTTTTTCCTATGTATACTCTAGGGCTTAGTTTTCTGTGCAGATTTACATAAAAATAAACTCTGAAGGCTCAGAGAAAGGACTCTCCTAAGAATGTCATGTTCCTGAATGCCTGCTCCTTAGGTCTTTTGCTATTGTAATATTAAAATTGCAGAGAAATTAGCCTACAGTATTGTTTTAATTGTGTAATAGAAGTGTGGTTTCTCTTCCTTTTTTTGAACACTGTATGATGCAATGACTAGTCAGAGAAAATTTTTCTTTTTTTGAAGTAGTATTAAATTACTGATTTTCCTCTACTTTGAAGCTGTCTGCAGATAAGCAGATCTTAGAATTAAATCATGTTTAAATCATAAGGCCACTGACTATGTTGAAGTTGTGGGGATAGGACTGAAACTTTCCTGAAGTTTAACAGTATTTGAATTGGGTATTATAATTCAAGCACATCTTTTGTTCCTGCGTTGGGCAGCAGCCAAATTGTGCTATACCTATTTCTACTCCTTCAGTGAATTGTGGGCGTTTTCAGCTTTATTTTATGCCTCAGTTGAACACACTATATTTTTTGGCTAGGCATAAGGGAAGAGAAGAGAAGCAATCTCTGAATGCTTGGGCATGATACCATAAGCTGTAGAACATGAGTAATGAAGAATTCTTACTGACTTCAGATACGTGCTCAGTAGCTTCCTGAATGAACTCTCCAGATCCTGTAGCTGCTTTGAAAAGCTGGTTTTAGATATATATGTGTGTGTATGTGCATATATATTTATAGATCTATATTTATCACAGTATCCACAACAGAGATGTAAGGTTCTGCCATCCAGACTGTAGCCATTAGTGTAACAGTACATGGAACATAACTTTGTGAACAGGTTTGATTCTTCCATATGATAATGTTTAGGTTAAGATCTGGAATTTTGTAATTGTGTATAAGTATTTGTGTCTCTAAACCTGTAATTACCACATGGCTTTCTCCTCTACCTGCTTTATAATTTTCTTCAAGAATATGTATATGTGTTTATTATATTTCACAGGAAAGAAAAGCAAATCAAATATTAATTTTTCCTGCTGAATAAAAAATGGCAACCTAATGATGTTTTAAAAATATGAAGCGTTCTTGCATAACTTATTATGTAGATTTACAGTGTTCTGTTCATCTGATCATAGTCACCTGCTTCAAAAATTGATTTGCGTGTCTGGCTGATGATTTTCTCACCCTGTTCTGAAGGTCACACTGGCTGCTGGTCAAGGGGACCTTCTGCAGTACCTAAGTTATGGCCTAACTTTATGTTACATGATTTTGATACATGGTCATCTGATCATGCATTAAACTGAACTGTGATTCATGAGATCCAATTTTGTGGTGCCTGGGATGTTATTGAAGCTGGTGCTCTGATTATGACTTTGTGACATAACTGGGTTTGGAAATAATGTCATAAATTTGTCCTCCTTTTAAAATATCACCAGCATATATTCCTATCCCAGCTGACATTGAGGATCAGGTCCTGCCCTTAAATTGACATTAAATTTTATGTTTTGGAGTATGAGAGAGTATTAGATGCTGAATATTAGAGTCAATTAGAGGAGTTAAGATGCTAAGTGATACAAAGTAAACAGCAGGAGGGCATGGGATTCTCTGTACACTTACTTTAAAATTATGTCTTTGCTGTGGTGAAAGTGTATGTGTACATTAATTTTGACATACAGTATGTTTGTAATTGGCTCCCAGTGTTTCAGAAGATTCATAAGTAATTTTATGCTAAGGTTTTTTCTCTAGAATGCATTAATCACTTATACGTGTGAGCATGTTTTTATGAATAATATCATAAATGAGCTAATCTACACAAAGATTTATAAGCTAATTTAAATTAGGCATAACAGAAAATAGGGAGTGAGGAAACAGAAGTGTATTTTAAAAAATTAATCATAATGTAAAGTGCTGTATGTATTTTTAAATAAAGATGGCTATAAGATAATGTTCAGCCAGATTTTTCAAATGTCAGGTGTGCAGTTATGTGGAAAAAATATGTGTAGTACGTAACTACTGTGATTGGGATTCAGGGATTTGTTATGTAAGAGAACTCAGGGATTCATTATGTAAGAAATGCTTTGGATGTGCTCACAACTGCAACAGAGGTGACACTTTGAAGTAAGACACATCATTGTTCACATATTGGAGGCTTTTTTTTTGGTGTTGATCTTTCCCAAGCAAAATTACTAACTAGCAAGGAAGCCAAGTAGTACAAAAGTTTTTGTAGAAAGTATCTTCACGATTCACTTTTATTGTAATAACAACTTACATTGGTTAAACTGCCCATATATGATTTTATGGCAAATTGAATTTGCGTAGTCTGTAATGATGTAACTACTCATCATGCTTAAACTGAAGCAGCAGGTTGTAAGAATTGTTCAGAAATCCATTGGACGTGGTTTGCCTTCAGCACCAGTGTGTTCTCAGATTTAATCCTTTGTCTGCTGTCAGTAGAGCAGACCTAACTCTGGGGTGCCTTTGTCAACCCTCACGTATGTAAACTCTCGTATAACACTGTGCTCGTTGTCTCAGGCAGCAGTTGAAGTCTAGTGCTAGTCTTACTTTATATATTATGTTGAAGATGTAAAAGGTCTTGGGTTGTTTTCATTCTAATGTGGTTTAAGATTCTCAGAAAACTTCTTGAACAAGGGAAGATCAGGCTTTGACCTTTTATTGAAACTCCCACCTTGCACAGTGTCCAAATTAGTTGTTACTGATTTGATACAATTCCAAGTGCCAAACTGTTCCTCAGGTTTTGAGGCAACTATAATCCAGTGCAGATATGAGCATTTGAGTTTGCTGTGAAACTTAGTTAAAATAATTTCTATTTGGCTTTTGTATAACTAACTGTTTAAGGCAGAATGTTTCCACAGGGCTGGAATCAAAAAACATCTTATCTTGGCTAGATGACCTGGGTCTTTGTTTATCTGGGCAATTCTTAATTATGTCTAGCCAGCCATAATTGAGACTTTTCTCTTGGTTCCTTGTCTCTTTCAAACGTGGGGATATTGGAACTACTTATCTGCTGCCTGAAAGTCAGTGAAGTTGGTGTTAATGAGGGACATGCAGAGCAGAACCGTGATGGAGACCACTGCAGGTTCCCTTAGGGTATTAATTACTTGCTGTGCAGGACTTGCTCTTGCTCGGGGCAAGGTGCTGGGGACAAAGCCTTGGGGTGTGTTTGCACCAGCAATTAGGCCTTCTATCCCCTCTCAACGTGACCCAAGCCACACAAGTGCCATCACCTTGTCAGCACTTCCCTGATGTCCGCTCTGGGAAGTCTGTGGGAGCAGGATGCTGGAAGAGCCAGACACTGAGAGCATGTCCCTCCTGTGTCCTGCTGGGAGGTGGCTCTGTGTAAACAATTTGGGTTTGATATTCTTGTGTGAAGACTCCTTTCTAGTTCAGATATGTGTGTGACCTCAGGCATATGCTCTGGTTCCATTAATGGTAGATGGGATTTAGGTACACACTTACATATCCTACTGACATGGTACCAGCTCACCTAATCTCTGTCTAAAACTGCACAGTGCTATTATCTCTCTATTATTGCATTGTAAAATACTTTCATGTTACATGGAATAAGCTTTTTTTCATCCAACTTAAGAATATTGTCACTACTTTTATTCCTTCTGCCTAGGAAAAAAACAAGATGTGAAGTATTAATTTTTTTTTTAATTATGTTTTTGTAGGATAGGAAAGCAGTTCTGATTTTACCAGTGCACTTGACTTTTCTAGTACTTAGTGGAAAATAGCTATAAGGTACATACTTCTCTTATAATAGATGTTGAAAGTTACTCCAACCTTTAACTCAATAGAATAATATTTTTGTATGCATTTTATATATATAATTCTATTTTCTGAAAAGAGGCCTTCAGCCCTGATCAGTGAATTAACTTAAAGTGAATTGTATATGTGTTTAATATACACAACACACTTGATGCAATGTCCTGTTTTTGGAAAATGTAGCTGACAGTATCAAATTTCCTTTCCAGATAAACTGAGGAATTTAAAGATAAATAACTGTAAATTGTCTTTCATTGTTGTTGGGTGCTATAGCCTTAATTAGTTGGCTGTTTGTGCACCAGGAGGAGAAGAGTGCCCCATGGTATTACTGGAATAAAAAGGTTCAGCATGTTTTCCATGACGGGCTGGTGGCTGACAGCCAGCTCTGAGTGAAATCATTAAACTGTGCTGACATGTGGGTCAGGGCTGGACTCACAGGACTGCACTCTGAGGTGTGTGGAGGGAGCAGTTGGGATAAGGAGCTCCAATCCTCTCTGTTACACTCTTCACTTACCTGTGCCTTCAGATCCTGGAAACACAAAGAAGGATCAGGTAGCAAAATCCACTTGTGGTATTGCTGCAAGTTGCCTGTATCTGTGGGGGGTCAGCCACAGCAGCAGTGCTGCTTTGCTTGCCAGCAATGCTTTAGCATGTTAAATGAACTCAATTTACAGCTCAGGTTTTTTGAACTGATAGTAATTTTTCACCAAAAGTAAATATTGTAAATAAGATTAACTTTTTAATTTATTTATTTATTTATTTAAAGAACATTGAGTTTTTCTGATACCAGTGGGACACTGATTCCCCAGTCTCAAATTATTATTCTGAAAATAAACATCATTGCTCAGCTGCATGGTTTGAATGGCACTAGGGAAGATCTTTTGACACTTCTTTCTCTCTCTCTGGGTCCTGTAACAATAAAACCACATACCTAACAGGTAATACAGTCAGGTTACTCAGCTGCCTGAGCAGGTGGACAGTTATCTTTTTGAAAGAGAGCTGATTTAAATACCTGGCTGCATTTGACTTGGAGAAAACAGTTGTTAAGGAGCAGGTAGGCAGCACAGGCAGGTTGTCAGAAGCAGCCAGGGTACCAGTGAGGCATGGCATATCCATCTGGCACTCAAAGCCATGGTTTTTTCTCCTGAACACTCATAACCAGGATCCTGGGGAGAGCTGTACAAGCATGAAATCATTAGAATTCTTCAG
This sequence comes from Xenops minutus, assembly GCA_035221455.1. NCBI lineage: Eukaryota > Metazoa > Chordata > Aves > Passeriformes > Furnariidae > Xenops > Xenops minutus. The sequence continues at coordinate 6,955,245 of JAWWEE010000034.1, read as the reverse complement.
TAATGTGTGTGGGTTGTAGATACAAGAAGTTTACTCTCTGTATATTCGTAAGCTGGTCTAAATTTGATTGTATCCTGGAAGAGTCCCTTTGGTGTCTTGCTGCAGCTCCATCTCCTCTGGCACACTCATTAATCTGAAGGTTAATTATCTGAGACAGTACCTGGAAACTCTGGTTTCTTCAGAGGGGCATTCTTGTCTTTTTGCAGACATGATTTACAGCTTATTGGTCTTCTGTGCAACTTCGCCCATCTGAAGTACAGCTTTATAATGGTTAAAAATGTTTAAGTTAAATGTGCTTCACTACAGCTGTTGGTCTTCTACTTTAAGTGCTAAAAAAAGAAGCAGCCTGGCCTCCTTCCTTCAGTTTCAAGTACAAATGTTGAAAACCTTAAAGTACTCTTATTATGTCCTTTTTTTAAAAAAAACTTGATTTGCACTTTTCTTGCAAGTCCTGCTAAGCCTACTTTTGCTGAGAATTGCAAATCTGATTAGAGAACTTTGAAAATACACATATTTATAACATGCACCTTGGGAGGACAGCTTGTTTCCTAACATGCTGTGTGTGCCTCTGTTCTTTTCACCTTTCCATTTTAGTGTTTTGTTAGCTCAGGTGTCCAAAGAAATGGAGTGAGCACACTGCTTCCTCTTCCAGAGGATTCCATCAAATTCAAAAGCAGCAGTCACAGCAGTGAGCCCTGTGCAGAGCTTTTCTTTGTACACATAAACTACGAGATCCATGGCATTGGCTCGACATCCTTATCTTCTCTGTAGGATGTAGCATGTCCTACGATGCTTTAGCACCACATATTAGGTAATGGTACTACCTCTGCCTGTGGAGAAGGCTTTATTCAAGATACCAATGTGTTTTAATCCATCTGCCTTCAAGGTATTACCATTGGAACATAAAAGTAAGGAATTGCATGAATATTAATAGCAGCTCTTGATGTGACAGGTACCATAGCTTATGTGCATAGTATGGTACTTACAGAATCTGAAAGACATTTTTAGATGAAAATGAATTTTGACTTTGTCTACTGCTGACAGATGAGGGCTATTTAAAATGGAGTATTTTTCAGTTTCCGGGCTTTTTTCCAGAATAAGTATTAACTCTTAATTTGCTGCAGGAGACTAAAATACAAAAGTTTGTTCTGAAGGTAAGTTTCAGTGTGAGACTTTGACACATCCCTGCTAAAACCTGCTTACACGATGCTGAGGGAACAGTTCACATCTTGTCACGAATATTCCAATGGTCTGTGTTGCCAGAGGCGAGATGCTTAATTTCAGTGGTAGAAGAGCTCTCTGTGGGAACCCATCCACATCCCCATCCACTGGAGCACAGCTGAGAGCCAGCAGTTGTGTTTAACTATATCCCTTTCGAGACAGACAGTAAGCTTTTATGAAATCACCTAATTCAGAATTCAAAGTTACTTTCTCAAGGCTTGCTGGCCACTTTACTGCAAAATTTTAGGATTATGGGTTGTATTCCTGTCATTCAGAAGGGAATGTTTCCTTTTTTTTTCCTCCTTTCCCCCAGGACATCTTGGATTCTTCTCATTTACCTGATGACAGCTGTGATACATTAGGTCCTTTCTGTTCTTGACTGCTGAGTGTAAATCTTGCCTGATGGTTTTAGGCAAGTTATGTAGCTGTACTCAGGTAAGTGACAGCAGAGATGGCTAAAAATCCTTGCTCCTGGCTTAGTGCTGTCTTTATTGACATTACAAAGGTGTTGACATAAAGAAACTGATTTGCAAATTTAGCTGTTAAGATTTATTTGGTCAGTCATTGCAGAGAGGAATTAGTTTCACACAGTAATAGCACAGTGTAAATTAATTGAAAATAAAAGCTCATTCTTTTAAGAAACTGCAGTCTTAAAAAAAGTGTGAATTCCTTTCTCTAAACAACTCACATGAGAAAGCATTGTTTGATATAAATGTCCTTTCTGTGCTTTCATACTGTGAAGGAGAGGACTTGATCAAGTCTTTTAAAGCCTACAGTAGAGGGTTTTGCATTAAATCCAGACCTCAACCAGCCCTGGTTAGTTTTACCACACCATGGAGTCATTTTCTTGACCAACTAGTTTGTTAAATTTTCAGATTTTGATGGTTACTGATCCAAGAGCAGTGATTCTGGACAGAATCTTGCAAAATTCTCCTTGTCTATAAAAGCAGAGTGAATGGTCTGTGAAACCATTTTAAAATGCTTTTGATAGCATTTGAAATGAGAAATTTTATGAAGATAAATAGTATTGCTCAGGAAAGTGGAGAATTTGCAGTTGGTCTTTTGATCTAAACTTTAAGCTTTTATACTGTTCATTTTGGTGGGGAAAAATATTCTAGTCTGATTAAAATGAAACAACTATGTTTGACAGTGTAAACTGGTTTATAACGAAGATGCATCTGCTTGACTAAGGGAGAGGCTGTGCTGAGCAGGAAGAGGAGACTGTGCCAAGTCCTTGCCTGTTGTGAGTATAAAAACTACGTAGGAATTATTGAAGATACAACCAATGCCTGATGTTAATGGCCTGAAAATTTAATTCTACATGATATGTCTCTAGGAGAAATGCTGTTTAGTCACTTGAGTGACTGTTCTGGAGTACATTTACCTTTTATCTTGGGGAGGGAAAAGTGTGGTTTTTTCCTCTCATCAGTATGTTCTGAACAAACCAGTGTACACAGTTGGACTCTCAGCAGGGAGAAAGTCTGAGGACTGACATGTTATTGTAATAATGGCAAGGTCAGCAGCGAGATTGGTGCTGTAGCACAACCAAAAGATTAATATCATACAAATCTATTTTTAACACAAAGTGTAAGATAATCTATCTTTGACTATAGAATATTTTAAAATATATTATTGTAAAATTACAGGGCCTGGTTATCTGTCAAGTTTCTAACAAGAGGGATCGTATTTAACTGATAAGCAGATTAAGTTTTGCATAAAATAGCCTCCTTGTTAAATTGTGAAGATTTCAATCAGACAAAGTACTCCATATGAAAAATATGTTAGAAAAGTTACTGTCCTTGTACTTGGTTGGTTGTGCTCTCTTTAGTAAGAATGGTCTTAAATTTTTCCCAGCTTGTACAAATACATCACATGAAATACATCTAGGTATGACAGCTTGTTGTTCTTATACAGCTGTCCTTAGTATCTGGATCTGCAAAAGAAGCTACTTGTTTATTCCTGTAATTGAGATTTTTGTCATAAACCCATTAAGTGTAAAGGAGACTGTAAATTCAAAATTACCACATCCATGGAAACAGTACGTTTTCCTAGAAAATTTAAGTTTTATTTCAACAAGACTTCCAAAGATGCATTGATTGCTTTATGGGTTCATATTTCTTTTTTAAACCCTTGTTGACTTTACTTAGTTGGGACCAGACTCTGGGAGGTTAATCACTCTTTAAGGAATTCCCAGTTGGTCTTGCTTTTTCTCCCAGCTAAAAGTGTGTCACGACCTCAGACTGTGTTTTGACTGAATTAGGCAAACCAGAACTGATTAATGTAGCTATGCTTATCATTTGGCAGCTTGTCTAGAATACTGGTTTTGACACATAGTCCAGCAGCAGCTTAGAGAAGGGCTGATGAGCAAGATGCAGAGCTTTCTAAAAGTGTCTTTGAGGTGGAATTCCACGGCCATTTGTCAGGATTGAAGATTCCCATGCCTTCATAAAGACATCCATTACAACACTTAAGAATCACTGAGGCTGAGTGGACATCCAGGTGCATATCAGCTTTTCCTTGGTGATGAGGCTGGCTCAGGAAGCTGGTTCCAGGCCTTTCTTTCCCATGGCACTGTGTCCTTGGCTGTATCACAGGGGCTGCACTAGATTTTTAGACCTTTTTGATTACAAAAAAAGCCCAGAAAAGACTAAATCTGATAGTTGACACACAAAAGGTTTGTGTGGAAGTTGTTTTTTGAGAGGTGACTGTCCAGGTTAATTGTGCAAGTTAAGTAGAAGTGAATGGCCAGACACATCTTCATCCTGCTGTTGGCTACTGGAGCACTGATACTGCAGCCACACACCATCCCCTGAGCATTGAAATCACCATTGCATATGGTTTGCACTTTGGATGTGACAGTTTATAGCATGATTCAGTAGCTGCAGTCAGGTTTGTTAAGTATTACACAAGAGATCAATTAGTTTCTTTCTTCACTCCTCATGACTGCAGCAATTGGGTCTGCATCTTACATGCTTTTGATGTGATGCAGCTCTCCTGACCATTCTTTGGGTGCTAATGTAGATACCAGGCTAGACCAGTGTTCCCTAACATACCGTGTCTGAGTCAAGGAGCATGAAGGGATAAAGGGAGAGACAATGTGGATGTGCTGTAACTGAGTGCTGCTCCCCTGTGAAGGCTGCCACAGTCTCCTGGGCAGACCAGAGCCAGCAGTTGCCCTGATGTTTTGGAATTTGACCCCACACAGGCCACAGATGTGTTCTGGACCTTTGAGTAGGATATCACTTTGTTGTGGTTTTACGTTTTCTCCCTGCCCCCAAAACACCATAAGCAAAAAACTTACTTAAAAGAGGGGTCCTGCTTAATGTAAGTTTCTATGGAGCCTTCTTCATGGTCCATGCCTATCCTCATGCAATAACTAATTTTAAAATTTCAGTTTAAAGCTCTACTACTGTAACTGTCTTGATTTGTTATGGTGGGTTTTTTTGTCATCTGTATATTAGGGGTACTAAAACTGATTATGAGTGTGAATTCTTGTTGTTATTTGTTTTCTGACATTAAAAAAAAAAGTCTCAAAGACTTCCTTGTCCAGATTTCCACTTGAGGAAGTAGATATGAGAAAAATCTTTGAATAATAGTTGGGGTGACTGATATGAAATTAGATCAATTGCAATACTGCTGACATTGACTGAGTTGTTAAGTGAGGGATGGAAAAAAACATATTTGATCAAGATTAATACTTTTTCCACCAATGCTCCTGAGACCTGTAAAACAATGATATTTTTTTCCTATGAAGCTGCTTGTAGAAAACTGGAGAGCCAAATCAGAATTTTTATGGACTTTAAGTCATGGACACAAGGGCCTTTGAAGACTGCACAAAGGTCTTTAAAGACTTAAAACTTCATAGTTGTGTCTCCTTATTTCAGCTGAAACATCACTACAGTTTAAGATGCTGAAACCATTTAGTGTTATGGATGAATAGTTTTATCTTAAAATCTCCTTTTCTCATCCCTGTGGGAAAACTGAAGTGGAAAGTAGAATTATAAATGCTTTGAAATGATTTGTGCATTTAACTAGAAACCCACCCACAGTTTTCCCAAAGCACAGGTCACTGAATCCTAATGCTTCTCTCAAAGAGAAGGGGACTTCAAAAATTGCCAAAGATAGGGTTTGGAATCTGAGTGGGAAATGAAGTTGCTTCCTGTGTTCACTCAGTGCTGATGAAATTAAGTCTGTTTTATTTGACGAGTAGTTGAAAAGCTCCAAATACAGAGCTAATGTTTGAAGTTATCCAAAACCAGATTTGGTTGCAGGGTTTTTCTGCAACAGTCACATGAGACTCCTTATGTAAGTCTTGGATAACATGTACCACCTCCAGCTCCTGGAAAAAAGAAAATAAAAACCCCTCTTTTTAATCATATACCTCCTCTTTACATTTTTATCTCAATCTTACTGTTGCATATAGTAGGAAGTGTATATTAACCTTGGTAATAAAATGGACTCTCATTTCTTTGTGCATTATGAAAATAGGACAGTTTTTGCTGACTGTTGCATGAAAATGCTCAAATACTGCAGTTATCAGCACTATTCACTCAACAAATATCTAATTAAAACTGCGGCAAGTCTTTCCTAAGGAGGATTTTGCATCTGTGTTTGTGTTGCTCCTGACATTTGGAAATCTTACACGTCTTACACATGTGCTTCACCTTCTTTCCCAGTGCTTTGTCAGGGCGCACTGGATTTTCCCATGTGAGCAGTGTGTGTGGAACACTGAAGCGAACAATTATGCTGATGGGAATGCTGGAGCTGCTGGATGTGTGGTTCAGAATTCATGGGCTCCCACTTGAGTGACTCCCTGTGAGCTCCAAGATGTGCCTCTGTTCCAGGCACAACACAGACAGGCAGGAAAAAGCCTCTTTTGAGAGTACAATATTTCTGTTAAAAAAAGAGACTGGCTGATGCCAGCAGACAGATTACAGCAATAATACACCCCCAGAAGATAGTGGTCCATTATAAACAGTGGGTTTTCTGAACCCTTGCTGTCAGAGAGTTACTCAGCATTAAACTCGAACTTGTTTACTTCTGCTGGAGTTCTGCAAGGATTGTGAGTGCTTCTCTGCCAAGACCAGGCTCCCAGAAGGCTTCCCCAACCTCCTGTCTAGTTCCCCAACTGTAATGGCAGCAATGGGAAATTTATTCATATCTTCAGTCCAGATAAATGAATATTTTAATTTAAAAAATCAATAGTGACACTTAAAAAAGGCCTTTGTCTAATTTAGGATTAGCATTGACCACCAATTGTACTGGGGCAATGCTGCCAATCTGCCCTATCAAACTTTTTTTTTTAGCAGCCAGCTAACCTAACTGGAATAGTTGAGATACACAGGTTCAGGCATAGAGAGCATTAGTTGCAAATAATTAGGTGTAGATTCCTCCTTGCTGATAAATGGATTCATATCTGTCTCATAGTGTTTGTCTAAAATAATAAAATGAGCTGTCCAAGTGAACTACAAATGTTCACGTGATTCTTTAAATTGGATGAACCAAGTGAAAGCATTTCATCAAATCTAAGATGGGATAGGAACTCTTGGATGTAAGTTACAAAGCCTATATGTGGATTATATTGCAGCAGTGACTGAAGTGTTTCTTGTTTTCTGGCTATTGGGGATTATCCTTCAATACTCTGGAGGCCTGGTACTGAAGTGTAGTGATTGATGCTGTTTTACTAAAAGGAAAACTGCACGCTGGAATCCAAACTACAGGGTAATTATGTCCAAATTATTACTAGTGGAGTGAAATGGCTTATTATAAATAGCATTATTAAAAATAGCATTATTTACTTCCAGTCTTTACTTGACTGTTCTTTGTGCGTTGTTCCCAAAGCGATGAAGCTGCCTTCACTCCATTGTTTTGTATTTCTGTATTATAGGATTGGACGCTGAATGTCAAGGATTGAGCAAGTCGAAGTTCATATGGAAGATAAATTAAAAATTTTTTAATTTTTTTTTAACTGATAATTGATAATCCTGTAAATCAGAGCAATAAGTTGAATTTTTAGAGTGAGTTGTATTGTTTCTGGTAAAGGAATGGAAATTTCAGATTGAAGTTTCTGAGTGTCATGCTCTAAACATGTTCCATGATATGCTTGCGGCAGATAGGAGAGATGTGTCCCTCTGAAAATAAAAAATGAATCCATTTGCTCACCAGAGGGGGTAGAGCATTCTGTGTAACCTGCGCTTGCTTTTTTGAATTCTTTTTCTTCTTACGTTGTACTTAAAGCATCTCTAAACTTCTACAACAGTACATGCACAATCTGTGTTCTTGTTGTGAACAAAAGCAGAATAAGGGAAGAGACTTGAAGCCACTGTTTGCACTTTAAAAAGTCCTTGTTTAAAAGATAGAATGCTTCTGTTTATTTTAGTTCTCCTAAAAATCTGTTGGTTTTGCTGTTACTGAGGTTTTTTGTTAAGCTCAAATACCACTGATGTTTTTTCTTCTAGTTGATTTGTTTATACCTCCTTTTTTCCGCTGTGAATGAGGCCACAAATTAAACCCTGGCTTGCAGTATTAATACTTTCTTGTTAATTGCCTCGACTTGGTCCCTTGCAGTGCAAAATTGATGTCTGTGCCTTCTCTTTCTGCAATCTTAATTGTAGCACAGGGAGGTTTAATCCAAACTGGAGCAGCCTTGTTCCCAGGGAGCTGCTGGAGCAATTCCCTCTGGAGCAGGGTCCTTGGGAAGAAGCAGGATAGCTTTTGCTGGAGTTCCTAAAGAAAGACCAGCTATGCTCTGGAGGTGGTCCCTGCGCTGTGCCAGGCGCTGTTCCCCTCCGGTGTGTCGCACGGGGATGATTCCGAAGCAGCTCTGGCACAGTCAGACCGTATGTGCAGCAGCACAACAGGCCAGGTGGCTCCCATCTAATGGTCCGGGCAGGCACTCACGGCTGGGAGCTTCCAGTGGTGCTCCAGCTGTGGCACAGCGCGGGGCCACGCTGCCTTTCTCTGCACAAGGGCAATGCATGAGCCAGGCAGCTTCTCCTGGACCCCAGGACACGGATCAGACCAATGGCCCATAAAGGTTCTGGGGGCTGCTGGGTTTGGGTTTTTTGGTGCGGTGCTGGAGCGGGAATAAATGGTCACACAGCATAGCAAAGGTACAACCCAGAGCGTATTTTTAACAGTACCGATCTGGAATGCCTGCCTAAAGAAACACGCAGGTTCTGTAATGGGGTTGTAGTTAATGGTTACAAACCAAATTAAGTATTTGAGGGAATTAGCCCGCAGAACTGATACGAAGGGACGAACACATACCAAATTGTTCTGATGAACAGAAATTACCTTCTGAAGTAATGTGAACTTGGGATGACTTTTTACTCTTTGTGTAATGTGAGGGGGAAATGGTTCATTTTTGCTCTTTAACAGATGCTGCCTTTGAATTGTAACAAGAAGGGGGAAAACAGATAATGATTTCCAGTGAAGTCTAATTTGTTAAAAGGCACAATTAAGCTTTGAGATAAATGATTTAGCTTTTAAAACACTGAGAGCAAAGGAATTAAACTCAGTTCTCACCCACTGCCTGTGGGATAGCATTTTGATTTCTGTAAAAGGGAGCATTGTGCATTTGAAAAAAATTAATTTTTATGGTTGTGTTCTGTCTCTGAAACTACACATGTGCAATGGCTGCTATTTTGCATCTATTTTGGGGCAGGTTATCTTATTTGATTCTTCTGAGAAGCTAAGCATGTTGCTATAGCTACTGAGCTGTGCTTCTGGTGAGGTTTTTTCATCAATTTCTAAATGTAATTCTTGAATAAGGCTGGTATAAGGTCTGTGATACTTTGATTTCACTTGACGATTTTTATTTTTTTATTTCATTCTGACTGGTACATGGGAACACATATATACTATTTTTATGTAAATACGTAGTGATGACACATGAAAAATGAATGTTTAGGTTTTCTAAACCAGTATTTTTTTCAGAAAGCTCTTGTATTCCTCATGTTCGGCTTGTGGTTGGGTGTGAACTCCTGGTCTGTTCAGACAGTCCTGCAGGATGAGACGCTGCTGAATGTGGTGGCTGTGCCAACATCAGGCAGCTTTACTGAAAATGTAGGATTGGGTTTGTCATGAGTGGGTGCAGGTTTGGGTTTTTCCTTTTTTTCAGCCGAAGTCCACCAGAGATCAAAGTCCTGTATGACCCTTTTGACAGGGTTGATGCCTTACCGTGTGTAGTTTTCCAGCTGTGCTGGAGTGTGCGAATGGGTGAAGTTCATCTGCAGAAGGGAAAGCCTTAGTGCAAGCCCCTTAGTGCAAGCCCATTGCAGTGGGGGCAGAGGAGTGGGTACCAGATGCTGGTGGCTTTTTGGCAGTCACATGTGGGGGAGGGAAAATACCCTGTAAGGCAGCACCGTCACTGGAAAGCCAGGACATAAAATAAGAGCTGGATTTGCAAGGAGATTTAGGCACTTAAAGATATAGGTAGGTATCTACTGATATTTTTCCAGCCACTGATGGAAATCAGGAGTCTAATGCTCGCTGATGTAGGAATTTGAGGCTCCTCTGTCTTGGGGATTTCAGTAAATTCCACAACCTGCATATTTGTATCTCCAGGTGCTTTATTCCTGTTGTACCTTGTGAATGTCTGACAAATTCTGTGGGAGCTGTGGTAGGTTTAGTGGCTGCTTTGCCAGAGGCGGGTACCTGGGATGCAGAGCTTCTGAGCCACTTGGGACAGCATAATTTATTCTTTACACAGGTTTTATTCAATTAAGATTAGTGTCCTATTTAGGCTGAAACAGCTAATTCTGCTACAGAATAATTTATTCTGGAATATGTAACTTGCAGAGAATGCTGTATATACAGCTGTTGTGATACTGTTGGGTAATACTATGTTTTCCAAGAATAGGAAGAAATTGTATTGAAGAAATGGTAAGAAAATGAAAGTACCAGAGGTTGATGCTGCAAACTCCTTTAAACACAAGTTCGTAATAACCAAACCGGTGTTACGTTTTTAGCATAATCTATCTACTCGTGAAGAAAACGCTCAGGAAAATTCCTTGCTCATGAAAGTTCTTCCCTTTTAGACAATCTTTATTTACCCAAGGCCAGGGTGTTCCCATTCATTGGTGGATGGGTGATGTGAGGAATGAACAGTTTTATTACAAGCAGGTGAAGGATGGTCAGAACAGACACCTGGGAGCCAGTTTGTGTTGGATTGATTAGGCGCCATTTTGAGTGCGGGGGGGCTCCCGAGGCGCCATTTTGAGTGCGGAGGGGCTCCCGAGGCGCCATTTTGAGTGCGGGGGGGCTCCCGAGGCACCATTTTGAGTGCAGGGGCTACAGTGGCACCATTTTGAGTTTGGGGGCCACTAAAGTGCCATTTTGAGTGTGGGGCCTACCAAGGTGCCATTTTGTGTGTGGGGTACCATGGCGCTATTGTGATTGGGGGTACTGAGGCACCATTTTTGTGTGAGAGCTTCTGAGGCGCCATTTTGAGTGTGAGGGCTACCAAGGTACTGTTTGGTGTGGGGGCTGTCTAGGCGCCATTTTGAGTTTGGGGTCACTGAAGCGCCATTTTGGGTGTGGGGGCTATGGAGGCACCATTTTGGGTGTTGATTGCTACTGAGGCACCATTTTGATTGTGCTGGCTACTGAGGCGCATTTTTGAGTGGGGTGTCTCCCAATGTGCCATTTGGGGGGGGCTACCGAGGTGCCATTGCCATTTTGAGTGTGTGGGCTACCAAGGCACCATTTTGTGTGGGGGTACTGAGGTGCCATTTTGAGTGTGGGAGTCTACCAAGGTGCCATTTTGTATGGAGCTATCTAGGTGCCATTTTGAGGGGGGGGGACGCGCCACTGAGGCGCCATTTTGAGGTGCGGGGGCTACTGAGGCGCCATTTTGTGGGGGGGGGGGTTGGCCATTTTGTGGGTGGGGGCAAGGCCATTTTGGGGGGGGGGCAGCCAAGGCGCCATTCTGTGGGGGGGGTGGCCATTTGGTGTGGGGGGCAGCCAAGGCGCTATTTTGTGTGGGGTGGCCATTTTGTGTGGGGGCAGCCAAGGCGCCATTTTGTGTGTGGGGCAGCTGAGCGGCCATTTTGCTTGTGGGGCAGCCAAGGGTCCATTCTGTGTGTGGGCAGTTTGTGGGTGCTGGGGGTATAAAACAGGTGAGACTGAAAGCACAGAGGGCAAAGGGGCCCATCTGGCCCCAGTGCCAAGGGACCTTGGTGGCCGGGATAGGGATTCACAGATGGTTAAAAC